>NJDD01007093.1:0-19771 GCA_002245505.1 Calephelis nemesis
ATTTAACGAAATCAGAAAAGAAGTTGAGTGATGGCACATGTTAACGCTCAACTGGATACTAAAAAAAAATATATATAAAAAAATAGACGGGAAAGATAGAGTGAGAAGGTATTAGCAACGAGTGAGATCGGTATAGTCGCCATCAAAGTTTTGCCAATGCCCACATGTTTTTTCCGAAGTATCTGGTTGCGACGTACTGATTGTCACCTCACTGCTCACTGATGTCAGATGTCACGTCATTTTATTTTTTGACTCTTGTCATTGTCAGCTATTTGTCAGTTGCCCTTCAATTCTGTCAAATAGCCGCAAAGTCGAACTATGATTGTTTATGCTTTTACTTGTTTTTCTGGCTAAACTTTGAAAATATCTTTATTTACCACTGTTTAAAATCACTCAACCATGAACATTTCAGAAGAACACAACTTTTCTAATGGCTTACTATACGTGGGATTCAACCAAGATCAAGGTAATATTGTAGTAAATTAATTTGTTTCTAAAAAGTTTCGTTTTCGTAGAAATATACGTGAAAACGACCTTTGTTTTAGGGTGTTTTGCTTGTGGGACGGAGAATGGATTCAGAGTATTCAATAGTGACCCACTTAAAGAAAAAGAACGTCAAAACTTTGCGTCTGGGGGTTTATCTTACGTCGAAATGTTATTCAGATGCAATTACATGGCATTAGTTGGTGGAGGCAAAACTCCCGTATATCCTCCAAACCGTGTAATCATATGGGACGATTTGAAAAAAGATTCAGCTATATCACTTGATTTTAACAGTCCAGTAAAGGCTGTAAAATTAAGAAGAGACAGAATAGTAGTTGTTTTAGGTAAGTATAACTTTTTAATTTTCTTTCGAAACTCTTGTTTTTGTATTGTACCTTGCACAAGAGAATTGAATAACAAGGCACCAGTTTGTTATTTAGCCAAGAATTAATTAATTAATTAATGTAATCTTATTGTTGTCATTGTAAAAATGAGTATTTTATTTTGAAAGGGAATGCCAAAACGGATGGGATGCTAAAACATACAGATGATGGTAGGGGGTTTCTTTGGTTAGAGGGTAAGCCTTAGTCCACCGATCTACTGCGAGGCTTGGTACATTGGTATATTCTTGATCAAGGCACATTTTTTGTGATGAACATACAGATGTCTGTATTTTTAATTCCAGTTTTTTTTAATTTATTCTGATTCTTGATTAACACCCACAATTCAAACATATATTTACTTAGTTTGGGGTTAGCAAAAATATATTTATTTATTAAATGTTATCATTGATATATGTGTTGGAATTGTATTTCTAAGTATTTTTGGATGATAAACACATACCAAAAAAATACTTGATATAACATTTACAGTTGTTTATGTTTAATGTAGACATAAAATTTGTGTCAAAACAACTGTTCTGACCACCACACTCTGTTTCTGTGTAATCTACGAAGAAATTGTACTGGAGATCAGTACATAAAATAAATGACTTATTAATAAACTACTTTAATATGATATGACAGTCAATTGGAAAAATAAATTAGAAAATATTCTTAAGAACTCTCTTAAATATTCTCAAAAACACAATATTTTCTATATACCTCAAATTCATAAAAGTACTTTTGACACAGAATGCTTTGTGAGAGTATAAACTTTGTGTAACTGTAATGGATGAAATTGATATATAAAATCAATCGTTTTAATGACTGGTAATTGTTAATTTTGTCAGTGAATATGCTCATTCTGTCATCTGGTTTTGGAGAAGTTTTTAATACCAATAAGGAAAAGATTTAAATCAAGAACTACTGAATGTTTAGAACTCATTTGTGTAAGAAGTGGTATTTAAATATTTTTTTATTTCAGAAAATTTGATTAAGGTATACACTTTTACTGCACAGCCACAATTGCTTCATGTGTTTGAAACATGCCAAAATTCAAGGGGACTGTGTGTTGTTTGCCCAAACAGTAACAACGCACTGTTGGCATATCCAAGTCGCAAAACTGGCCATGTTCAAGTGTGTAACAATTATTTAATATTTTTAGTTAAGTTACATCTATTTAAATTTGTTAATTGCTTCTAAGAGTTGATAGTATCATTCGAATACTTTAATGTATATAGTAAACAAAAAAATCTGAAAGAATTTCTGTCTTTAATTGTTACTGTTTTGTTGAAAACAAATATCAGATTGAAATAAGAGAAGCATTTAAAAACCAAGCCTTTCAAATTAATGTGTAATATATACTTGTTTATGTAGATAAGAAAATTGTACATAAGAGCCAAATATTTAAAGGTATTATATATTATTATATATTATATATTACATATACAGAGATTATATATTATTTTAAAGATTGTTTTAATACCCCCATTTTTAATTTAATCCAAACCTTACCAAATTTAATTGGGCTACCCCCAATTTCCAAAACCCCAATTAATTTTAATCTATGATTTATTGTAACAACTGTTTAACATGTTTTGACATAAGACATTAACTGGGGATTACATCAAACTAGCACTTAATTTTGAGTCTTAAGTGATAGGATTTTCTGCATTGACATGTCTTATTAAAATAATTTTGCTGTAAATTGAGGTTCCAACCTCTCTACAAGTCTCCAAAACATTAAACAAAAGTGATATTGCTGAATAAACAAGACATATTACTTTAATCATTGTATAGTGATCTTATCTTTTTTATTATCGTTACTGGAACCCTGACATTGGCAGTAAAACTAATTGCTGACTATGTCAGGGTTATTATCAATCTTGATAATCATTTGGTGTATGTTATGGAACTATTCTATTATTAACCAATAAAAATTGGTAGCAGAGCTGAGTGCACTATGTTCTGATCAACAATTACAATAATATGAACAATAATTTTGTTTATTTATTTAGTTGGTAGAGTTAAACACACATGCAGGAACAAGCACGGAACCAGAAGGTCACTTAATATCCGCACATGAAGCTCCCTTGAGTTGTCTAGCCCTTAATGTGGGAGGAACCAGATTAGCTACAGCATCGACAAAAGGCACTTTGATCAGAGTTTTTGACACAAGTACAGGCCAAAAGCTAGCAGAGTTAAGACGTGGGGCTCACCAGGTTTGTAGTTTGAACTGTTTGAACCCCAACTACTGTGAATAAAATGATTTTACATCTTTGCTACTGTGATGAAAAAGATTTTACATTTTCGTTGTTGCTTGAAATAAAGTTATTAGTAATAAAAGTAGTACTGGTTTAATTTTAAGAAGATTCTTTCTTAATTAACAATTAAATTGCAAATGTTATATTTTACTTAATTTTTATACAAGGTCAATGACACTTAAACATTGTATAGAGTATTAAAATAATATATTTAATTTACTTATCAGGAAATCTTTATGTCTTTCATCTTAATAAGCATTTTTAATTCATCAGATATTTTAGTAGCTAGTGTAGGAATTATTACAATATTTGGTATATTAAAACATACCTATACTTTTGCACAAATAGCTTCTATTTTTATTATGTGCTGAACGGTTTTACAGTTATAGCAACTTCAGGGTTAACAGCAATAGGTAAGGAAGTGGTGTCAGTTCAGGTGAGCCACGATGCAGCACTTTATTATCTAGTTATAAGATATGACTAACTGCACCAGTGGAATAACCAGTAAACGAAATCACCAACATGTGACGATTGGGTGACCACAACACAATGCTGATAGTTTTCTGAAGTGAAAATTTCTTTAGTGGCGTTGTGCAATTTTGTTGAAATTTTTAAAAAATTCTAAACTCGCGTCAGGACAAGTGACCTGATCGAAAATTCGTAAGAAGGCGCAGGGCGCTTGCGTGTTCGTGTTTTCATGTTTGTGTATGATAGCGCAATAAATGAATATTGTATCTACCACATAAATGATAGAGCTTTCATACTGAAAATTGAAGCAATTCGTGCAAAATTATTCTCTAACCATTCCAAAATATCAAAAATGCACAATGTTAATATTCAAGCTTTCAATTTTACCGGCACTCCCGGAGTGCAACTAATCGTTTTTTTTTGTTATAAAGTAAGTGTAACTATTAGCAATCCATCTAAAATCTGCAGTTATTACCAACATATTTAACTAGTTTTCATTATTTTTTTAAAAGGTTAAACATACTTTTTGTAAAAAAAAGTAAAAGAAGAATTGCATTGCACATTTTTTTTAAATAAATATTTCTTTCTAAAGAAAAGGGAAATTAAAATTATTTAGATCAGTTGTTGTTGTAGTTGTGTGTAATTATTTTTGTAGCGGATTTTAGATCAGTTGTTGTAGTTGCACATTTGTACGTTATTTTGTTTTACAAAGTGATAATAATTATGTTTTGGGAATAAACATGTTTCAGGCTACCATATATTGTATCAACTTCAACCACACAAGTACCAATCTCTGTGTAACGTCAGACCACGGCACTGTACATGTCTTCAGTCTTGAGGATGACAAACTGAATAACAAATCAACTTTGGCAACAGTGAACTTTTTGCCCAAGTATTTTTCAAGTAATTGGAGTTTCTGCAAGTTTACCATTCCGAATGGACCTCCATGTATTTGTGCGTTTGGTGTGGATAAAAGTTCAATAATAGGTAAGCACGAATTAGTATTTTTGAGATTATTGATAAATATATTCATCCGTGTTGGTATACCATCTGCCTCACTGCCAGACAGTAAAAGGCGAGCATTATTACCGTCTGATTACCGTCTCTAACACCGCGACATTTAACTAGGTGGTAGCGTTTTGCCGCGATTTGCCCGGATTGGTACCATCGCCTTATCTATTCCTGCCGCCATAACATCAAAGTATACCATCTTTGGTGTCTCTAGGCGGCGTGAATTTCTTGCCATCATGATTAAAAACAAAATATTATATGAAGTAAATAATTTTAGATACACTTATTATTAACATTTTCCTCCACAATACACTCACATTTCACAGCTTCGTCAGGGCTTTACTATTTTTTTTAAAGACATTGGAAGGCAAACAAGCAGACGGATTTTCTGATGGTAAGAAATTCCCGCCGTCTTGAGACACCAAAGGCGGTAATGGCGCGTTGCCAACCAGAGGCCGGGATGTTAGGCCTCGAGCAAAAGTAAGTTTACCGGCTACCTTACCCTCCGAACCGGAACACGTCATGACGTTATGGCGGCAGGAATAGGTACGGCGGTGGTACCAATCCGGGCGAGTCGCTGCGAAACTCTACCATCTAGTCAGATATCACGGTGTTAGTGACGGCAAGCCTATGCTCGCCTTTTACGAGCTGCCTGGCACAGGAAAGCAGATGGCCTATTCTACAATGGAGCCCGGACCAAGACGGGGTAACAGCTTGAGAATTGTATTTACAGCTAGAGAATTGTATTTATTTAAAAAAAAATAATAAAATGTATAATTTCTACTACTTTCATTATAACTTTATCAATAAACTAGATCACATTAGAATCAGTGATTTCTAAAACCACATGTAATATACGTGATCAATGTGTTTTATAACTCACTTAATAAAATATTCACATAGAAGATACTAAATATTCAATTATGTTATTATTTCGCAACTTATTTTTATTTTAGCACTTGCCCTGTGCTTGGGATAATTTTCATATTATTTTTATTCATTCTTAATAGTAGCTCAATTGGTTAAAGCATTCGTCGACTTGAGACGAAAGGTTACAGGTTCAAATCCTGTCTGGGGCGAAATTTTTTTTTTCTGTAAAATTTATAGGATATTATCCCAAGCACAGGGCAAGTGCTAAAATAAAAGTACGTTGCGAGAAACGAAAGTTATGGCCATTCTAAAATGTGAATTTCATCTGTAATGATGAACTCATTTGATGGGTACTCAGAATTGTGTATCAATAGGACATAACTACCCGCATTAACGGGTTAGAAAGGAATTAAAAATTTCGCCACGGGACTTGAATCCTCAGTAGCTCAATTGGTTAGAGCATTCGTCGGCTTGAGACGAAAGGTTACAGGTTCAAATCCAGTCTGGAGCGAAATTTTTCTTTCTTTAAAATTTATAGAATGTGTTATTATTTGTTTCAGTAATTTGTGCTGATGGATCGTATTACAAATACAAGTTCAATGAAAAAGGAGAATGCACTAGAGATGTTTATGCACAATTCCTGGAGACGTCTGAAGATAGATAAACCGCTAAAGTTTTATGTGGTAGAGGAATCTATTTGTAGAGGTTAGTGTAAAGAGATTAATCAGAAATGAGGTTTATTTTGATAATTTGTCATAAATATATATCACTGTTGAACGAAATCTCCCTGTAGGGGTGTATTCCAAGATCAAAAATTTAATAGAAAACTTCGTGACGATAATTCCAAATTTGTATGTTGTCCCAAATGTTACTAGTCAATCGTGACTGTTTGAGTTTACTAGATCAGTGCTTCTCGATTGATGTTAAACTTTTACACCATTTGAGGAGTAGGTTTGTGATTTTTTTATGTGTGTGAAAGGCAAACAAATAGACGGAGATCACAACGTTGAGAAATGCGTGTCTCCTATAAACATCAAAGGTAAAAATGCTTTGCCAACCATATTCATGCATTTGATTTTAATTCGTGTTAGCTTTTTTTCAAACCTTGACATATAATTTAATATCCTACTATAAACACAAGAGGATTAACGGCTTGCCAGCCTTAAATTGTCAACGCACTGTTCCTATCTTTGGTGTTTATATGTGATGTGCATTTCTTACCGTCAGGCAATTCGTCTGTTTGCTCACTTTCTAATCCTGCGTCAAAAATGAACATGTAAGTGCGATTCTGAGCTTTCTCTAAAACTAAAATATCAATTTTACAAATTATTTTTTATGAGCTAATGACGTTAAATACTATACATATCTGAGTTGTAAAGTCAAAGTGTAAAAAATGACTAAAAATTATAAGGTCAAGATTTATTGGATTAAGAATGAAATGTTAAAGTGAAAAGTGATTTTTGTGATGCGTTGGAGTGATTTTGTTGAAAAATGAATTGTATGGGGTCTGCTCTCATTTTATTTATTAAGATATGAGAAAGTTAATGTTTTATGTAAATATGATAGCTTTCAAAAGTAAACAATGGTCAGGGTTGGGCATTTTTTAACAGACTATTAATTCGTCTATTATTTCGTATTAATTCGTCTATGGCGTCACTCTGAAGTGAAAATGTACTGGTCTACTTAAGACCCCACGAAATGCCAACTGCCTCACTATTCAGTACTGTGTAGGTATATGCATTCACTGGAAAAATCATCTGAAGTTGTGAATTTAATTTCACTGCAAAATAATCTATTAGTTATCGTTCCGATTTTTAAATATTTAGTGTTCTTTTACACTTTTTTCGTTTAGATTAATTTAAATTTACATTTGCTATGAATATTTTACTCTCATTTCTTACCAGTATGAGATCTCATACTTATCGTTCTTACCATTATGTAAAGTCTCTTGCTTGAGAGTTCATAAAACAGTTGCACTTTTTACTAATTAAAGGCTGAATTTTTTTGAACGGAATGGCAACATGGCTGCCGCGTCCGACTTATTGTTCAACGTAGCGCTTAAAAAATGCGTGTCTAAACTAGTGAGCGCTACCAATATTCGACGCATGTAATACAGTTAGGCGACAGTTGCTAATCTATATACGCTGTCTTATTATTTATCAGCTCAACAATAAATAAATATAACACTATGATATAATGCCTAATGGTCCTGGTAAGGAATGCTTCTAAATTGGTCGAAGTTATACCAGTGGCGTACATTTCATAAAGGCAGAAAGCCACTGCCTATCCTACCAAATTTAGATAAATATTAAATAATTAATCTTGTGTAATTTTATTCTGTTTCTAATTAGATAACAAATTTAAAAATTAAACAGGTATGAAACCATGAAGTTTGATTGATTTTTACCAATACAAATCAGTCCTACTGTCGAGCGACGGTAGTAAATATTACAACAACCACCACTAAATCCTTGATAGTCTAAAAAAAAGTTTATATAAGTGCAAAAAAAATATTCACAAAAAACGCGTTTTGATAAATTTTCAAACGATATCGATTGTAAAGACAAAAAGTAATTAATGTGAATTACCACTTATAATATCAATGAGCATAAAAAGAATATTTTTATCCAGCTGAGCCAGCGACTTAGTCCGCGTGGAATTTGACAAAAAGTAATTAAGTTAATTTTTTTAAAATAAAAGTAGCCTTATTTACTCCTTATTACATTGCTACTTGCAGGTCAACGTCCATTCGTTTAAAATATTAGCCGGAACAAGCAAAGAGATAGACAGACAGACATAAAATGACAAAAAAATGTTTTGGTAATGTGACGTATATTTACATGCGCGTTATATGGTTATTTTAATATTACTAACAGATATTCCAATTTCATTTATTTTTATTAATTTGCGTATGCAATAATTGCAATGTAGTTAGAACTGCACAGAGTAATATGATCATACAAATGAGAAATACCTTAGACTTTAAACCTTAGCTTGGTCTGTATGAACGTAAAAAAATACAATGGTGTAACCATATAAACAAATAGCTTTATATATTATAATTAAATAAATGGAAAGCAGCAGCTTAAATTGTGGGATATACTATTTTATTTGTTTCGACGTAGGCTATATTTTTGTTGAAATGAGATATATTATGATGAGCTTAATATCACTTTATTAATTAATATTACTTTATACTTGAGAGTGTCAAAATGGAGGAGATCTGTTATTTACTATGTCATGAAAAATTGTTTGAAAATATTGTTTAATTAAGGAATTTGAAAGTCATTCTTACTACAAAGAACGATCGTCACATTGGATATTGCTGTACCTGTTGCAATTTGTATGATTATCGTAATCTTGTGAGATATTGAATGTCCCTTATCATTCTGTAATACACAATAGACAAAAACTACATGTACGTAAGTAATGTACCTAAGAACAATCTCGTCCCGGTCAGTTTTAAAAAAAACCGCATCATAATCAGTCTATCCGTTCTAAAGTTATGATGTTATCGTATATTTTTTATGTATGTGAATCGATTTCTCTGTCATTTCTGAATAGATTTCGAAATTTATTTTCGTACTTTTTAGCGCTCTTCCGAGATGATTCCATTGCCACCAAGTCTAGATTTGTTTTAAATTAAAGAAAATACTATTTTTTTTGTGTACCTTGATGAATTACTCATGTGTACCTACTTATTGAAATTAAAGCAGTTTGCAGCTAACAGTTTCGCTGCTCTAAAATTATCTAGATAAAGTTTAAAATCATAAACATTAAACGTCACAGTTTAGTGTTTACTGGCCAGTGGGGCTATTCAATATCTTTTTAGTGATGATCACTGGGTAAAATGTACATCAAATAGCTGTCACATGACGTGTTTTGTATTTGCTATCTCTATTATTTTTCTGGTGGTCACAGGAGATAGCAAATATTAATAGGTATTTGATGTACACTTTATCCAGTGATCATCACTAAAAAGATACGGAATTAGGTCCCAGTTAGGTTGGTCGCACTGTATATTTTTTCTTACAATCTGTAAGTTTAATATGATCTTCCATTAACTGCGTTGTTAATTTTTAAATAAATGTAATCGTGTACTAAACAACGTGACGAACATCGTACCGCCTGGCATTGACAGCTAATGACAGTTTTTTCGGCAACAAATGATGTGTTGTCTTTTCCATATTCTTTAAGTTTTTCGTCTAAATATTTTTCTTGTGCCGCAATAAAAATATCCTAATTTGTCTAGCTGTTCCTGAGTTTAGCAACACATTTGGCGGTTCATTTTTATTTATAAACAAATGTAAACCTAACCGATTGGCACAAATGTATACCAAATCCTGCCTTTTCTCAAGGCAAACGGCTATTACTATGAATATTTATAAAATTGTTTTGTTACATTTTTAGGGAAAATAGATAATAATATTGTTGATATTGCAATGTTTGTTTATCACAATGATAAAAACTGATATGTAATTAATTAAATGAGTATGTTACCGATCATGATGTAATCACTTTTTGTTGCGTTCATTCTATGTCTTAAAGCCTCATACTTATTAGAGAACAAGCCAAATAAACTTGACACAGCTCCCTAATGCATAAGACCTGCTTGATGGTATTTTGATAGATGGTTTAAAATTGTGAATTACTGACATCCGATATGTTTGCCCCACGTGTACTGAGGTTATAACAAAAAATAGCATGCAAATAACATTAATATATTTATACAGCAACGATCAGGGTGCTGATTATATATCTCAGTTATCAACTCGAAATGCAAAAGTGTACCTAAAAATGTAGCTGTCAAATGACGTCATTTGTGTTTGCTATCTTTATTGTATTTGTGTTGGTTACTGGAGATAGCAAATATAAAATACGTCATTTGACAGCTATTTGATGTACAATTTTCCGTTTTGAGTTGGCAACTGAGATACATAATCAGCACCCTGTTAATATGCAATATATAAGTAGTTATAAATAGATTAAGTAATAAAGAAAATTTCAAACTGCTCCAACTTAAAATTTTACGAATTATTTAATCATAAGATAGTTTGGCCAAATTACTCAGATAGCTACAATGTTAACATTATGAACGCATCAAGAAGTTTGATTATGAAGTGGTCTAAGAAATTAATATTTTAATGACTATAATTGTACACTATTTTAGTTTTTACACATATATGACGAAACATATTTTTGTTTATTTTTAATTTCTTTTGTATTTTTAGCTAAACAGTGACTACTGTAATCATATTTTGTAATAAAACAGTAAAACAGTCATATATCTTTTGTTTTTGTGGATGGAAAATTTTCTTGAATCAGGAAATTCACCTTGCGGAACTTAAGGGTAGCGCCCATTTGGACAAGGCGCATCGCAGCGCAATAATCCGCCTAGATCACTTTCAGACATTTTGTATGGAGCAACGCCAATTATGCCGGGGCGCATCGACGCGGATTTCAGCGAGGCACCCCGCGCGAATTCTCCGATGCGGCCCGCAGCCACCAAAAACCACGATATTATTATTGTAAATAGAGCACTAACTAACACTAGAGTCCATGTTTTTGCTCTACTCTTTGGTACTGGGTAACAAAAATCAACCTATCCACAGTATTTGCAATACGATGCGCCCCGACCCGACCCCGTCAACAGTGGGCGCTATTCTTTACTCTACTAGTTCCCCGGAACCCGTGTAACTGTTGCGAAAAGAAGTCCTCCAAATGACACATAATGTGACATGCGTAATGAATGTTCCCAACGCCCACCACCGCGACCAGATTACGAATAATCGTGGTTTATTAGACGGGTTCCGCCAGAGGCGGATTAAAAGTAGAGAGCACCCTAGGCAAACACCTCGTCGGCGCCCCTTGGTTAGTGATAACTAGGTAGACCAAGACATTTGTACTTAGGCAAAAATGAAATATGCGATGAGATTGAAGAAAGCAAGAAAGACATAAAGAACATAGAAATCCATGATGTCCCTGTGGAATCAGATCTGACTGTGTATTTTGACATAAATATTAATTTTGTCAATGTTTTTATTTATTCAGAAACTTTCGCGCGTGCGCCTCTTTGTAATCTCGCGCCCCTAGGCCCCTACTTCCTTGGGGATAATACGCCTCTGGGTTTCGCGGAATTAGCAAAAAAGGTGGTAAAGTTTCGCAGCAACTCGTCCGGATTGGTACCATCGCCTTACCTATTCCGGCCACTATAACGTCCAATGCTTGCCGTTGACGTGTTCCGGTTCGGAGGGTAAGGAAACTGGTAAACTTACTTTTTCTCGAGGTCTAACATCCCGGCTTCAGGTTGGCAACGCACCATTATCACCTTTGGTGTCTCTAGGCGGCGTGAATTTCTTACCATCAGGAAATCCGTCTGCTTGTATGCCTTCCATTATCATGAAAAAAAACTAAATCTGTTTGTGGACATTACTTACAAAATAGACAGTTTTTCCCGAGTTGATCCTAATCCGTTGGGAAGAATTGAACATCTACCTCTCTATCAGACAGCTTATTGGAGGCGGGAATAGGCTAAATAGGCCATTACCAACAGGAGCTCTGGTGGTAGAGCGCTGTGCAACAACTTTTCTGGATAGGAATCAACCGCCGTAACTATTCCTGTCTCCATAATGACTATCATGTTCCGAAGGGCAGGGTAGTCAGTAGACTTGCCCAATTAGGGTAACATCCCAGCCACACACACCAATGACATCTATGGTGTCTATAGGCCATAGTTGCGTCATACCATCAGGAAATCCATGCGCTTTTTTGCTGCCCTCTTTATAAATAAGTCTGATTGTTTTCTTTAATCATTCTGAACTTTTTAGTCATTCACGCGGATATACTGAAAAAAGCGTGGTTATATTCATAGGATAAATTATTGAAAACTTATATGCCAAACAACGTAAATGCCAAATTGCTCACGTTAATGCACTTCTTTTTTTATGATATTGGAAGGTATACCAGCAGACGGATTTCCTGATGGTAAGAAATTCCCGCCGCCTAGAGACACCAAAGGTGTTAATGGTGCGTTGCCAACCTGAGACCGGGATGTTAGGCCTCGAGGAGAAGGCAAACGGGCAAGTGGATTACCTGGTGGAAAGTGATCGCCGCTGCCTGTGGACATCCGCAAAATCAGGAGAATCTCAGATGCGTGGCCGACCTTTAAGGAACCAGTATTCTTTTTTCTTGAAGGTTCCTAAGTTGTGTCCATTTAAAAAACCGCCTGGGTAACTGGTTCCTAAAGGTGTTGTGCGAGATAAGAAATACTTCCGGCCATCAAGATGAGATCATGATACTTAAGGCTTTGACGCAAAGTTCGAAGGTAAAACTTACCGACAGGAATTAAACCAAACAACCTCTCAGAAAATAACCCAAAGCACTTCTCAGTGCTAATGCCCAACATATCTACGTAACGTAGGTAATTGCCCGATCATTGACAATTCGAGACGCTCTACGTTAGATGCGGTCAAAAGGAAGTCACAAAGCTAGCAAAAATTCTGCTGTTTACTAGTAATAGTGGTCACCCATTGGTCGAAATCCGACCTTAATAAATTTTAATATATTGTTGATAAGAACGCTATCTTAATTTCTTAAGACCAACTACTTTGTTTCCAAACTTTTTAGTGCGCCATCTGTGATCTTTTATCGTTATTATCATCAATATATTTCTTTGTGTGTCAAATGCATGGTAGTGTGGGTAATGTCTTATTTATTGGTTAAATGTACTTTATAACCATTATTATTGAAAAATATTAGCCTTCTGCACGTCTCCTACACATAAACTATAACTGTGCCAAATTTTATGCTCCTGCGTCCCCGCAATTTTCGTAATAACGGTTCCAAAGTTTTGACATCACGTATTTAATATATAGATTATAATTAGAAGCCTTACTATGAGTTACGGCGCTTTATTTGCTAGCGCCTTAAATTAGGTGTAATTACAACAGCGCCTCTACTGGTAACTAATAGAACTATATTTTTCGAACAAAGCGCTATATACTTCTAAACCTCTAGCAATCAAGGTAAATGGTGATCTAAATCAATATTGACTAAATTGGTAATTGGTTGGTCTATATAATTATATAATTATTATCCTATTTATTAATAGGTAGAACTTTTTTTATATAATTTCTCTAAGTTCGTCTGGGACCCCTTCGTAGAATAGTCTATCTGCCTTCCAGCCTGGCAACTCGTAAGAGCCGATTTTGGGTTGAATACGCTATAAGCAATGTTCCTATTACTAAATTTATACATATACAGTAATTTATTAAGTAAGGGATTAACTGCCTTTTTTAACGACATTGTCAAATACCTACTCATGATGCCTATCGCCATTAAGCATTTGGCACTGTCGTTTTCCAGTCCGAAGAGCAAGGTGTCGGCGGCTTACACACCTAACGGACTAAGCGGACCTAACACACCTGCGACAGGGCAAGACGCCCCTATAATTTCTACGGTGCCTATGTAGTAAATATATACTTTTTAATCACAGATGTCTATTACCAACAAGAAAGCAGAGAACATGTTCAATATAATTCAGTAACAAAATAAGTCAGAAAACAATGTTTTAACAAGGACACTTAAGTAAATTATGCTGTCTGTTCAAATCGAAGTCATGTGCAACCAACCTCCGGCTTTTGCTCATCTAACCAGCAATCTGATAGTTGACCTAATTCAGAGGGACACTTACTTAATGGATGATTTAAATACAAAATAAACAGATACAAATATAACAATGTTTTATATTTTTTCTTACTTTACATTAGGTATAGTTTACACTGAATAATTAAATATTTTATGTGTATTTTAGAAGAAAAAAGCAAATTTAACAATTTTCTTAAAATAGAATAAAAGGTTAAACTTTTGTGTACAAGCAATTTTCAACGTCATATTCAAGAACTAGACAATTGAGAACTGGAACAATAGAAGTCTTAGGGCCATACCTTAGCGAGACGCCATAGCCACGTGGCCAGCAACGTTGCCAACTATTTCGTATTTAGATGTATGACGGCTAACTCACTTGGCGCCCGACTGCCGACTTTGCATTTCAAATACGAACTAGTTGGCGACCCGGTGAGGTTCAACCAATTAATCTTGATGAAGGAGGCTACATGGCATGCTCTATTTGCTGTGGAAGTGTAACACAAGCAAACACTTTGAAACAATTGTTTGGACTTTTTTGACACTGTTGTTTTATATAATTTTAAAATATTTGAAAGTGGGTTAAAGAAAGTTAAAAAGGTGAAATATTCATGACACAAATATTTTGCTTTTAAAACATGAGAACACTTTTATCATGTTAAACAACAACATTTACATTTGTTAAAAAACAACTTTAGAGAAAATTAAAATTTCTCCTAAATTATTAAGAAATTAATTTTGGGTCTGATGAACAATTGGAGGCTTAAACTTCATTCTTAAGATATCAAATTCATCTCTGGGCTATCCATAGTCCATCCATGTGCCAGATTACATAGCATAGCAACATAGTTGTTATTGTTATGTTGTTTTTGAGGTGTGAATTCACAATTATAATATTAAAATATGGATATGTATACACAAAGCAGTCTTTGTTACATGGTAGAATGAAAATTTACAAGATTTCAGAACATTCTCGTAGTTTGAGCTCATATGAGCTAAGCAGAAATATTAACCACTGGGATTGAAAACAAGTAAATATACTGCTAGGATTTACTTTTGTGTACATTTTTTAAAACAAGTTTGCTTTTCAAAATTATTCTAATTAATACAGATATAATTGCAGATACTGGCACATTAGCTGGAATTAAGGTTGAAAATAGAATACAGGTAGACAATTTAATAAAGGCTGAACACATACAACACAATAGCCAGATTAAAGATAACTTGTTAGTGAGGTGATTTAATGCATGTTAGGGTGACTCCAACGGCTACACACAGAAACATTGATTAGTTTTTAATCAGTCACTAAGTAAAATTGTTTTGTTTTATGAAACACAAATTAACTTAATGATAGATTAAATGTTAATTGGCATCTCTGAGTGCAGCAGTAAGTCAAATTGCAAAAAACATTTTGTGTACAATTTCAAAATGGTAAAGCAAGTCTTTGTTAATCAATATCTAAATTATACTTAATATCTATATATTAAATAAAACTTATAGGCAATAATTAACTTACCACATTTTTTCTCTGGAACTATTCAAACATGTTTTAAATTAGATTCTTTGCAAATTAATACACATTAATATAGAGATAGCAGACATCTGAACTTTAAACTGCTGTTTATTCTTCCTAAGTTTAAATAGTAAAGGGTAAGATAAGCTTAACATTCAGTAAGTAGCAAAAATGTTGGCTGAATGAATTCTCTTATCACACAACTCCATAAGGATTATCATGACTATAAATTAAATATGAATATAATATTACTATATTAGGTATGATTAATTACCAATACCGGTGGTATTTTGTATGAATATTTAGATATCTAAGTATAGACTATGAACTAGCAACCTGTTTTAGTGGACCTTCCAGATATTGTGCAATAGCATTTATTTTTTCTTTTAAAATACCAAACCCAACAGTCTCTTTTGCATACAGACACAATAATAAATTAGCAACTTGTGTCACTGCTATCTTTCCATTCAGGCAATCAACTAGAATAAGATGTAATTTGTCCTCTTTAAACACATTTCTGCCATGTTTTTCATATGCCGACCAAACATTGCTTGCTATTGCAGCTGTCACTCTTGCATCCTTATCATTGTACCCTGAGTAAGCCAGTAAAGCTCCTTGATGATTTAATAATCTGCAATTAATTAATAACACTAGAGAAACAACTTAAAGCTGAACTGAAAATAAGTAAAATTCGTAATATCTTACAATGTATTTTCAACACCGCCCGTATTTGCTTGGCTTAGTACCTGGGTTAAAGCTTTTGGTTTTAACATTATGGCACTTTTAAACGATTATGTTGTAACAGTATTTATAAACAATATTTAATAAAATATGGACATAAAAATTAAAATAAAACACATTCAACAAAGAAAATAACAGCTGTCACCTGTCTGACAAGTGACAACTGACAAGTGGCAACTGACAGTACCTAAGTAGCTTTGTGAGTAATATTGTTCTGTGCTAGGTAGGTAGGTACCTACCTAACAAATATATACCTATTTCTATGTACCTATTTGGTAATATTACCACAGTCTAGTAAGAGAACTATAATATAACATTAAATTACTGGCATTTTGTAATAATAACGTAATAATAAACTGCTATAGATCAAATCCATATCAAATCAGCCCTATTAGGGTAGAGTATTGTAATATTTGTATTACGGTTTTGACCCCCATTGAGATTATTAAATGTGCCAATGTTAGGGATTAGAAAGGAGGAGTTCAAAATAAGTTTTTGCCTCCTAAATGTACTTTGTTGATCCAGTAACCTTTAAAAACAATAACTCACATTAGTTATGTATTAATTTAAATATATCTTCTTCACGCCCATATTCCCGAAGAGATAGGCAAAGGCACAACCAGGGTACCTACGATTAGCCGAAGACACTAAGTCTCACAATATGATAGGTGGCAAGCCTATCGCCAACCGGGCACATATCCAATCCCGAGGAACATATCCAACCCCGAGGAACATTTTTGTATTAGAAAATTGGAAAAAACTCATTTTTTGTTGTTGCCTGACCTGGGAATCGAACCCAGGACCTCATGAAGTCAAGTCTAACACCGAGACCGCTAGACCACATACCTAAACGACTTATTTAGTTCCATTACAGAGAAATAACAAATTACATATATACAAAGTTTAATACGGGAGCAAGAAAACATTAACCAAAAAAATATTTGGGAAGGCGTTTTTTTTTTAATGAAAAAATGTTAATTTTGAAATCACTACATAGACAAATCATATTTTAATAGCATCCAATAACTGTTACAAACATACATTCAACATTGCCAGACATTTTCTTTGTTTGCTCATAGTGTGCCTGACGCTACTTTTTCGGAACAAAAAAATCGGAATCATTTGAGAATGTCTGTCATTTTGTTATTATTTGATTTACACTTTAAATACATAAGTACAAATTAAATTTGCTGTACTTACATTAATTCGACTTACTCGATATACAGACCGGGTTTTTTAATATTATACTTAGTGAAAGTATTGGAGGATTGTAAGAGAAAAATAGTGGTAACGTAACAGGAATACATTACAGTTCTTCTTCTTCTGTTATAAACATAAAGTATGTTATAAATATGGCTTTCGATCGTTTTCTCGACTTATTTAGCCAATGTCAAGTTAGTTATTACTTATACAGTCATTAGTCACTATGTACAAAGTCATGTCAGGTCAGGGTCTTGAGTAAAGCGGTGGCTTCGTTACTCAAGCTCATCTAGTGAGATTTGACGGCAGCGAGGAAATACACGACACACTAATTTCTTCATGATTATTTCATTTGCACTTTCATTGAATAAAATTAATCTAATTCTCACCTAAATTAACTAACTTTACTCAATATAGAAAATTGCGACCATCTTCATTCACGATGGCGCCAAAGCACCACATTAGAGTTTACACTGTTTAAATCTTCGAAGATAAGAATGAAAACGCTTTTTTCTTGATAAAAATAATATTAAACAGTCAGGCCTGAAAATACAGATACGATGTTTAACCCACAAATGCCTGCCCCCTTCGGGAATAGGACTAGAGCCTTGCGTTTGATTGGTGGAGTTAGGGGTGTACGCTAACTCCTCAGCCGAGTCGGTCAATTTTTTTCCGCTTGAAAACCACTGCGAGGTATCTAGTTATTCGAATCTGTTGTTTCATATTCAGGCATTGCGAGACCATTCGTACATCTCAATGCACAGCGATCCTCCGTCTTGTGATTGCGAAGACATGTTATGGGTAGCACCCACCGTTGACGGGGCGTAACGTGTCGGGCCGGGGCGCATTGCATTGCAAAGCCCACAGATACGGGCGGGGCTGCATCGCATCGGCGGGGTTTTGTTACTCAGTGTCAAACTAGAACAACGAAATAGAGAGGCCACTCGACGTTAAAATCGTCAAGTATGGAAAATGGCGCCTCTAGTATTTGTGGTACGAAACTTTAGCGTCAAAATACCATAGTGCTTTTTACATAACAGTGATATAAAAATCCGCGCCGATGCGCACTGGCACAGTGGGCATTGCTCCATACAAATGTATGCAAGCGATCTAGGTGGATTATTGCGCAGTGATACGCCCCGTCCAACTGGGCGCTATCCTTTATACCTCGTACGATAGATTCGAAAAACCAGTTATCAACGGTGGTATTTCAAAACTTATTAGCCGTTAAGAAAAAAGTGGCTAATTACGTATCTTATAAGACGTGATGATCACTGTGTAAAATGTACATCTAATGGTTGTCAAATGACGTGCTTTGTATTTGATATCTCCAATGTATTTCTGCTGTTCACTGTAGATAGCTAATATAGAACACGTCATTTGACAGCTAATCGATGTACACTTTACCCAGTGATCATCACTGTGTAAAACAGATTATCTGCCGCCCTGCCTGGCAGCTCCTTAGAGGCGAGCAAAGGCAAAACGGGTCATTATCAACAACAATGGTGGATGTGCTGTCCAACAACTTGCCCGGGTAGGAATCCACCGCCTTGCCTATTCCTGCCGCCATGTCAAGATACTGTCACAAATGGCCTGACACCCTGGCCACAAGACAGCGACGCCCCAAAAACATCTATGGTGTTTTTGGGTTAGGTATCTTTTACCATCAGGGGAGCCGCGTACTTGTTCGTTGTATTTAACATGAAAAAAATATAATTTCATTCACTTAACATTTATTCAGCCTAATCTTTTTCAATACTCCAGTCCATAGTCAATATACGATTTTTATGCCTATTGGTCCAAACATCTACAGCAACCATTCTCCGCTAGGAGTCATATTCATAACATATTCTAAGTGTTTGTCTTAGTATAAACTAGGCCAGCCTTTTTCTATATTGAGTGAAAATTCTGTGTTTGTACCAGACCTTTCAAATCTTAACTGCAGAAAAATATGACACAAGACACCTAAAATTCAAACATCACACACCTTCACTTCACACACTATAGTATGAAAAGTATAAAGGGATGAGGGTAAGGTACTACGAGGGTCAAACTGAAAGTTCTTAGAAAATCAAAAACCAAGCATTCTTGCAAGTTATTAGTTTTATCATAACTTTTCAAAATAGCGTCCATTTACATCAATACATCGCTGCATTCGATGGAACCATTGAGAAAAGCACCTTGCCCACTCGGCCTTA
>NJDD01007093.1:29525-52272 GCA_002245505.1 Calephelis nemesis
GCGTGCCGCCGCCGCGAACGTCGCAATGCGGTCGCAGTCGCCCGACCGCAGCAACCAGCGCATCGCTCCTGCCTGGGTCGATGACATCGGATGGTCGCATCAGGAAATATACATCACTTTTTTATACAAGTGGAGGCAAACGAGCTAGAGGGTCACCTGATGGAAAGTGATCATCGCCGCCCACGGACATCCCTAACACCGGAGTATCACAGATGCGTTGCCGACCTTTATGAGTACGGTCTTTTATTGAAGGTCTCAAAGTCATATTTGTTTGGGAATACCACCCTCAGTAACTGATTCCACAAAGGTGTTGTGCGAAGTAAAAAATGTCTTCGGAATCGCACAGTTGTAAAATGCCACGCATTAAGATGATGGGCATGATACTTTAAACTCTGTCGCAAAGTCCAAAGATGGAAATCAGCGGCAGAAATTGAACCAAGCAACTTCTCAGAACGTTGATAAATCATAATAATAAAGGCGGTAGAAAACATTAAGGGACCCAACATTTCTAGGCAGCGCCAAGGAATCAAGCCGATTGGTAATTGCCTGGTCATTAACAATTCGAATTACTCGACTTTGAGTGCAGTTAATCGGAAGGAGCTGGTACAAAGCCCCTGCCCAGAGTTAAAGTACTCTAATGAAGCCGAATTTGCGCCTGAAGTGTTCTATCTTCTTAAAAATGGACGAAAACGCGTTTAGAACCCGTCTTGAATCTGGTATGCACTTGGTACTTGCGTCGTACACATCATTTACGGTTGCGCCGCCGCGCGCTGTGACGAGCGTTTTTTTATTTTGTAATTAGTAGTAGTTTGTAGTTTGTAGTTAGTGCATTTTTATTGAACATTTACTATTCGTTAAACATTTTATGTGCTTTAAAAAATACTATACTTGCGGTCACAAAATTCAAATAGGCAATTTTTTTCGTCGTTTCGTTTTTTTTATTGTCACGTCATGATTATTAGTCTAGTGACGTTCAGCGCAATATGAGCCTTATTGTCTAAAGATTCAATTTTGCTTACTTGCGTTACGTTTTACAAAAAAAAACTTGAGTAAATCTATTGTAGGTATGTACTATTACTGACCTATTTAATCTATCGTTGTATCTTATTAACATTTTATTCGTTTTATTTATGTACCTCTACACCTACAACAAAAACAAAAACATTTACAAATAACAAACATAAATTAAATTCAGTCCACCCTCTAATCATAGTTCACCCTAAGGTACAAGTATGAAGGTGCGCTTAAAAATAAAACTATATACATTCGTTTCGTATATCCCTGGACAAGTTACACAAATTGAATCTAACCCCAAAGTAAGTACATTATATGCTTGTGTTATATTTGTATATCTAAAATTATATTAAATAAGTTTCAACGATGGCGATAAATTGGTTTAACATAGAGTCAAAGCAGAATTTATTTCAGAAACCAGCGGCTCAAAGACAACCCAGTTCTGCTTTAACAAACGTTGAAGACCATTTAGCCACTAGTCTCCGAGTTGGCTGCTTTTCGCTATTTGCTAACGGGGCTGGCAAGTGCTAAAGGGTTAGTTTAAGAATGCGCAAGCATCCACACCATCTCGCATTATTGCACAATAAAGGCCTACTTAGAGGTTTTTAGTGGGGGCGCCACTGATTTTCACACTAGGGCTTGTCCACACGACCCGGTGTCACATTTTCCCATTTGAGATCAAAACAATAAAAAGTGTGTGTGTTAATTCATGTGTTAATTCTTAATTGTTATTTTAATTAATTTCTGTTAATTCTTCTTAATAATTATTCTATTATTCTTAATTATTCTATTATCTTAATAATAATTATTCTTCTTAAATTAGGATCATCGCAGACATTAGAAGTGTGATCCAAATAGTCAGTATTTTGATAGATAGCGACTCCTCCTGCACTACTACTACGAAGTATCGCGCAGGAGGAGATCCCGAGAATGAGATACGCTGTGTAATGTATTCCATCTCATTCTTTTACACGTTCAATCCTACAGATATATATGTTTGTCTCTTTCTACGTAACACCTCAACTTTTCGTGTTACACTTGATTTTACTCCTCATAAAATTTCCGTACCGGGCCTTATGACTCAAATCGTTTGTTAAGGAGTAAACTGGAAAAAAACCCAATGTGACCTTGTCCCCGATGTGCGCGAGCCGCTTGGCGGCCTGGTGGTAGAGTCCCCGTGTCCCGAGCAGGTCGGCCAGCCGCCGCACCAGCGCGTCCCGCCCGCGCGCGCCCGCCGGCGCCGCCAGCCGCTCGCCCAGCTCTTCCGACAGCGGGGCCGACGAATGCTCCACGATGTCCAGCGCCTCTTCGTACTGACAACAAACATTTAATTAGGTACCTTCCAATCTAATAATAATTACTGAAAAAGTTAAGTATAGAGGCTATAGGATTTTTTCAAGATACAAACTATGCATCAGTTTGGCGTAACTTTCATATATAAAAAAAAAAGTTTGCTATGTTTTTTATTCGCCTAAATCATATGACACTAGTTGCCTTATATTTGAATGCCATTAGACCTACTTTCAAATTATACCGGTTATACCTTTTCACCATGTTATGTCAAGTGTCTTGTGTCACTTAAGGCAAACTTTATACAAAATTCGGGTTTGCTATGTATCTATGGAAGTCCCGCCTCTTATTACGTAATATTTATATACTCTTTGCTATGCATTTTGAAGGTTTTTTTGCTTATGAATTTTCTCCTGACATTATCTAACAACAAAAACATAATTATTGGCAAAATTGGTTCATCCGTTCAGACGTGAAGCGATAATCAAGGGAAATTAGGATTCATTTTTACATATAAGACAGCGAACAAACAGACGCCTCTTCTGGTGGTTACAAACATACGTAGTCTATAGAAAAAAAAGTATCTTCACGCCCATATCCCCGAAGAGGTAGGCAGAGGCACAACCAGGGCACCCACGACTAGCCGAAGACACGAAGTCCCATAATATGATAGGAGGCAAGCCTATCGCCAACCGGGCACATTTCCAATCCCGACCAACTTTTTTCTTTATTAGAAAATTGGAAAAATCCAATTTTCTTTTTGTTGGCCGACCCGGGATGCAAACACAAGACCTCATGCAGCAACAACACCCGGACCGCTAGACCACAGAGGCTTTTTGCTTTTTTTTACGTTTCCAGGTATTATGAATCTATTGTGAGTTCCTAGTTGATTTATATAAAAAATCATAACAATCATGTAAAAAGATGGCTAATAAAAGATTGACAAAACAATCACGTATTTCTTTCTATTAACTAAATACTAAGACCATCTCTAACTACTAAAGTAAGTTCGTTAACTAGCAATGAACTTGATTCTTATAAAATATGAAACTCTAGCAAGTTGCAAAACGACACAAGAGCTTTAAGCTACAATACCGGGGTAATGCGATATTCTATTATTGTAATATGCTCCTGGAATTAGCATGCGCAACTAGCAATATGAATTGTAATGAACACATTTTTTTACCCTTATCTTCATTACTAGCTGTTGCCCACGGTTTTACTCGCGTGGTTAATGGTCCCTAATAGGGACATCTTTCCAGGATGATTTCCAGGAAACTATCCTTTGTGTTAATCCAAGTTACCCTCTATGCGTGAGCCAAATTTCATGAACATCGGTTCAGCAGTTTAAGCGTGAAGGAGCCACAAACATACAAACTTTCGCATTTATAATATTAGTAGGATGGATTCATTCGCATCGCATGTTGCATGCATAAATAATTTTGCAACATTTTTAGTATACATACATCGCAAACAATAATTTTTCATTTAATTTCTTTCATACATCCGGGAAGATATTGATTGACTACTCAGGATCAAATCACTGGAGTTTTATCAGAGGATGGTGTCAAGAGTCTCCGAAACAAAAAACAATATTAATGAATGTGGAGGTCACTAGGCAAGTCTACTAATACTAAGGAAACGAAGACTTGAAGTGAAGATGTGTGTATGTTTATATCAGAATTTAAAGCCATCTTTCTTTCTTTGTCTTTGCCCACCTTTCCAGCTGTAGCTAGCAACGCAGCAGCATGAGAATGGTGATTACTCTTCCGCAAGTGGGCAGCGAGTGTTTGGGCCAGCTCTGGATCGACGCGCTCACCAAGATGCTCGACTGCAGCTATCATTGCATTTGTATCACCAGAGCTTAAGGCCAACTTCAAAGCCATATGGGTTTTACCTGCAAATGCATAAAATAATATAGATGCTCAACTTTATTTTAGTCTAGTTTTTGAATCAAGCTTTAGCAGTTATGATTAAAAGGTTAGGTACATTTAACTTTATTTATATTATAATCCCTTGCGGGATAGGCAGGTAGTATCGAGTTTCAACTGTCATGATTGTTGCAGACCTGCCTAGATATAAAATTCATATAAAATTTATAAAAAAAGTATCTTTGAGCCCATGTCCTTAAAGAAGATTTAGGCAGTCATAATCATGGCACCCAGGAATGGTCAAAAATGGCTGGAAGATGGCAAGTCTATGGCCATGCCCATAATCAATTCTGGGCAAAATTGTTTTTGTTAGAAAATGAAAAAAAAAAAACAAAATTTCGTTTTGTCACCCTACCAGAAAATCAAAGCGGGACCTCATGAAGTCAAGCCCAACGCCGGCTCGCTAGGCCACAGAGACATTCAGACATCGTATTACCTGCTATGCTTTATGAAAAACTTCAAATTTCATAAATATAATACAATTTCACATTGATACCATATTTCCAATTGATTTATTATCTGCCGTATAAATAAAGTTGTGAAAAATTTATCCAGGTACAAAGTTTAATGAAAGCGAGTTGTTTACTTACAAAATCTGTGACGAAAGGCCATACGAATAATGTTACCTGCTTTCTGATACAGAGCTATCGCCTGTTCGGTTTGCCCTGCATTCTCCAAGACAGAAGCAGCAAACAATGCGTGTTTGGCAGACGCCGAACCTGCACGCCAAACTAGATTCCAAGCACATGCCTCTGTAGCTACTCTGATTGCTGAAGTAATAGCCCCACATTTTATATACATCTAGAAAAGTACAGATTGGGAATGAGATACAATGGGAGTTTGTTTTCGATATGGCAAAGTATTTTTAAACAAAACTAAAAAGGAGGAGGAGGAAAAAGACAATTAGATTTTTTTTTAATATTTATTACGCTTGGCCAACACTGAACAGATTTTGATATTTCTTATTTTCGAAAGGTAAGCTATGATACATATAATTTTACCAAAATCCGACAAGTGGTTTGTGAATGCTATATACATACATATCTTCACGCCAAGTCCCTTACGTGGTTGGCGGAGGGTATGAAGTGCCCAATATCACGACCCTACCAGACCTCTCTAACTTCCTCCACATTCATTACCCTTTTTATATACCTAAACATAACAATACTATTAATTCATAAACTCATGTTCCTCTACGACGTCCTTTCGGAAAGAAATTCAGAAATTGCGCCAAAGTAACAAAATTGGAGTCGGTTTTTCTTGGATTTTTAGTGTTCTTAAATTACGAGTATGTTAATTTTTTTTTAGTACTAGTATTGAAAAATAAAACAATATGTGTTATACCTTTACTGCATTTTCTGGTTCATTAGAATTCATCTCCAAATATCGAGCCATTTGATACAGTGATGAAGAATTCTTGTGACAAATTTTCTCTGCCTCTTCTATTCTTTCCATATGACACAATAGTCTTGTTTGTTCTCCAAAATCCTCTGCCTTTGCATATGCCTCAATCGCACCATCTAAATCACCAATACTTTCGAGATAATGACCCCACCACGTAATGAGATTCTTGTCATTTGAAGTTGAAACATATTGAGCAAGTACATTGGCCTGACCTTGTGCGACCAGCATCCGTGGTACATGTGGCACTAGGGTTCCCGCTTGATTAAATAGTTTCAAGGATGCAGACGTCTCTCCATTAGCCCATAAGGCTTTAGCCAGTTTATGCTGTGCACTTTTAATAAGTAGTACATTTTCGCCTTCTTTGTCTCCATCAATTATTTTATTAAATCCGCCCTCTTTCGAAGATATTAACCGAGTAACCAAATCCGGCCTTTGAGACTCACGAAACAATTGTTCAGCTTCTTCAGTCATGCCAAGATTGACTGCAAGTATTCCAACTTTACATCCATTATCCATGTTATCATCACTCAGAGCTTTCCTCAACATCATTGCTCCTTTAATATCTCCCATTTTCGTTAAACAAACCACTCCAATATCAGCACGCTTTTGAGCTACGCATACTTTGGCTAAGCTATCCCAAACCACTAAATTCTTACTACTCGATATGTTACTTCCCATAACCACTGCTTTTTCTAGCTGACCAGTTGCCATGTGATAAAGAAAATTCAATACACGCTTTAATTTGTTGGGATCATAATCCTTGGATTCTTCAAATTCTTTGGGCAAAACACGTTTTACATTTTGCTGTGATAGTAAAACGATATAAGGAGTATGTAAGGTACATAAAGTAAAATCAGAGCTGTAATAATCTTCAGCAGCTGGGCACCAATTCTTGTATTCATATAACTTACTTTCATGGCAGAATAATAAATGGATATGATCGAATTCTGCTGAACGCATATGAACTGCTACAAGTCGAGGATCATTATGATCCCAGAGTATTGCTAATGGAACACTATGATATGGAGGTGTTTTACATTCAGAAAGCGCTATATTAGTGATTACATCATTAGCTACATCCCAAAGGTAAATTTTTGGATCTGGAGCTAAACCTGCATTAGCAATACTCAAACATATGTATAAACCTGTGGCATTTACTGAAGATCTCATAACTTCACCAAAATCTTCTATCATTTGAAAGCAGTTTTTTGCTGGGTAAGGCATTCTTAAACCTTTTTTAGATATTTCTGCTACTTTAAGAGTCCCATCTATGGTTGCCACTACTATAAATTTATTTGTACTTGTAATTGATATGATTTCTCCTTCAGTTTCTATACTAGGCAAAATACCAATTTTGTCCCCTGCCAAATTATAACATTCTATATGTGGAGTTACAACCCCCACTAATACATCGTTGTATAAAATAAGAACATCTGTTTTCCACGAAAATGTACGAATCAAAGAAAATATCTCCCCATTTTCTTTATTTTGCATCCAAATCTGAAACATTAAGAGAAACAAATTATACTTTAAAACATGGAAGTTAGTTAAATTGCCATAACACAATTTCGCATAATATCGATTGCAAATACACATCGCATTGCAAAGTACATTGCGGCTGGCCGGGCCGCATCGCACAGGCGGATTTTCGTTACTTATTACCTACTCTACTTTAAAATCGTCAAGTACAGAAAGTGGCGCCTCTAGTCATTGTCATACAAAACTATGGCGATAAAATATCATTAGCACCTCAATTTCCACTAACAATATTATTTTTACTCTCCTCTTTGGAGACTGTATCCCGCATAGGGTACCGCTGGTAAGGTAAGGGTAAGGTACTGCGCGCAGGGTACCGCGTAAAATCCGCCGTAATGCGGCCCGGCAAAGTGTGCTTTACTCCCTATAAAATATATGAAGGCGATCTAGGCGGATTATTGCGTTACGATGCACCCCATCCCGACCTGTACAAATGTGCGTTATCCTTAAGTATTTTATTATGCATATTTTGTTTGTGATTAAAATGGGTAATTGATTTTGTTATTTATTTAAAGTTATTTTAAAAATTAATTGTTAAATAACACTCAAATATACATTAATACTTTTTAAATCTACTTGGCTTTGAGTAGCTTGTGCTTAGTATTTAAAAAATAAATGCATTGCTGAAGTAGCTCATTTAAAATTCAGCATTTCTTAATTATTACAAAATCATTTGTGTCATAGAATTCCTTATTACCCAGAATCAAAAACAGATTAAAAGATTAAATAACATTTAGGTAAATAAATACATAAAAAATTACCTGTATATCATTGCCATCACCTAAAACTACATAATTGTCTTTAAACACGAGTGTTTTAATTGTCAAAGTAGATTTGATACTAGACATGGTGTGGCTTGGGCCTGTTACAGCAATTTCATGAGCAGACTTTTGTACCATCCATTTATTATGAGAATATCCCCAACAAACCCGTTGCTCACGAAGAATAAATGTATTTGTTATACAGTTCACAAACAAAAGTGGATTAATCAATCCTTCAGAGCCCCAGCTGACTTCCTTCACTGTACCCTTGACTGCAGTACTGCTGATGAGTTTCCAAGAGTTCCTATGGTCTCTCCTCCAGAGATAAAGATTACCTTGTGAAGTTCCACAGCAAAGTGTATCACTCAAATTACAATAACTAATACTGGTAAAGACATCCCCAGAAGCAGTTTCCTCTCCTTCATTTGGTAATACATCATTATCTCCTGTCTCACTGTCCCAAATCCTTATCATATTGTCTCCTGCTATAACTGCAACACTAAGATTTCCAACCAAAACAATTGACTGACCATTCCTCGCCGACATTCTAACATGTGTGTCAGTTGTAAGGGAACCATCAAGCCCTATCATAAACCTTGACAAACTTAAAGCTCCACCAGTTTCCCAAGCTACTAAAAGATACATATTGTTTAAAATTCCAATAAATACAATTACACCTGATGTGTTAAGTACTTCTGAACATGCACCATCTTGGTCAATAAATAAAATGATTCCATTATCTTGTGTGGCATAACAACAGAAATTATCTGGCATTAGACCTTCTTTCAGTCTAGCTGTAGTTCGAGGTCTCCATGCTGCTAATGCATCTAGTGCATTTTCATCTCCTTCAACTGCAGCACGAGCTAGACTTCTGACTGATGATTCAAATGAGGGCTTTGGAGAACAAAACACAACATGTGTAATTATATCCCCAAGCTGGTGATGAAATGATGTTAAAGGAGCCCCTGAGCTTGACTGCCATCCTGATAAAGAACCTGCAGCATCAGAAGCTAATAGTCTACCACCTCCAGGGCTAAATGTAACTGTTGTTATTGCAGCACTGTGAGGAGCTTCTAATCTTGCCCATGAGTATTCCAGCCAAATATAAAGTTCACCGCCATCCCATCCAACAACTAGTAACCTTCTGGAAGGGTGCCATGCTAAAGACGTCACTTGATTTGATAATAATACTGGCCAATCACAACCTTCCAATGCTACACCCTGTAAATTAAAAAATACTAAAATATGAATAATATTTACATAAGTTATTTCTAAGTTAGTGCTCAAAATTGTGACTGAGAATTCTGCATAATATTCAATTGAAATAGTTAAAAAAACTTATGACCTACACATTATGTATGGAAAGGATATCAGCTGATAGCACCTGGCTTTTTAACGACAACATCTATGTTTATATTTTATTTTTTATAATTTTTTATGTATTCAAGTAAGTCTCTGGATTAAATATTGTTTACTAATTCAGGAAAACATTACTCAGTTATTTATAAATAAGACCAAAGAATATTTCTTTATTCTTTTGTCACTGTAAATGCTTTCTATGAATGATTATGATAATTTCAGGAGTACTGGAAGAGTAAATGTTTGAAAGAGTAACTGTAATAATAAAAACAAGGCGTTTAAAAAGAAAACAAGAAAGTTGCCAACCATCATCTGGTAAAAAGGAGCAGTGCTTTATCGTAATCATATTGATTTAGCATATTTAAAAACAGCTATCATTCTTAAGTGGATGTAATTCTGTGGTAGCCTACTCGGATTAGTGACCCCTGGGTCCTATTTAGCAGTACTTGTTGAAATCATGTGGTAGTATGGAGGATGGCGTCGCGCAAACTTATGCATGAAATTATCCATATTTACTGCTAGTTGCTTTTTGCTATTAGGAGAACTGACTATATGTTTGTCTGTCATAAAAAAATCGAGAGACTGCTGCCAAATAACTACATTCAGATTGTAAAGCGTAGAATTTCAAAAATTCGTCTGACAATTTCAGAGAGCACCCCCAGCACGTATTGCAAGCATAATTGACTTTGGCGAAAACAATGTTACTTTGAGTTGTTACTCTAAATTATATTGTATGTGTGTGTGATTGTAAAGGAAATATGCTTACATTCTCTTGAAATATTGTTACAAATCCACCCTTTTCTTGATTGTATGAGCCAATGGCTAATAGGGGCAATGAAGTATGCCATGAAGCTACAGTAGACACAATATTAGTATCAGTAAAGTTTAATTTAGTATCAATATACAACGTCATTTTATTAGGTTAGTGTCATTTCATATATGTTTAACAAATAATTAGCACTTCAATGGTTTTTCACTTCGTCGTGTTCATTATTTAGTTCAATTTAGTTTTTTGTTTGTATACTACGTAAACGTAACCATAGTAACAGGCAAAGAATATTTGTTTTTTTTATCCCGTCGGGGAAAGGCAAAGGATCTGAGTTCATACAGCCACGTCTTCCGTATAATAAATCTTTTTCCTGTTAAATATTTTCAATACATGTCTTCCGTATTCATTCTTTATTTCAGTCATTTGTCAATATTTACAAAGTCATGTCTGGGTCTTAAGTAAAGCGGTGGTTTCGTTACACAAGCTCGTCTATGAGATTTGGCGGCAGCGAGGAAATTCACAGTACACTAATTTCTTCATGATTATTTTATTTGTGCTCTTTACTGAACTAAACTAAACTAATTCCCACCAAAATTAACTAATTTCACTCAAAATAAACACGAAATTCAATAATTATGAAAAAATACGAACATCTTCATTCACGATGGCGCCAAAACTCGCAAAGAATATGTTTGAATTATGTAACAGGAAATCAAATGTCACTCTTTTTCTTCTTTCTTTAGTTTTTGGCATTCGCGTTAACATTTTGCCATTTGTCAAGTAGAGATTTGCATCGAGTTAACGGATTAATCAAAATCGGGTTTTCAATAATTCAAAATTAGTCACAAGTCGTCAATAAAAGTCATGTCGGGTCTTGAGTAAAGCGGTAGCCTCATTACTTAAGCTTATATAGTGAGATTTGGCGGCAACGGGGAAATACACGATACGCTAATTTCTTCATGATTATTTCATTTATGCATTTTGACTGACTAAATTATACAAAACGCCACAAAAATTGACTAATGTGACCCAATATAATAAACACGAAATTAAATAATTATGAAAAAACTTCGACCATCTTTTCTCTCGATTGGCGGGCCAAAACTCCCAAGTGTCATTCAGGGTCATTCTAGATTTTGACAAACTATGCATTACTAATTTTTGGTACATATGCAATATTAATTATATTATTATCTGCAAAGACTAAAATACTCTGTGCTCCTGTGTAGTACTCTAATTATCTGTAAAGATTGTATTATTAAAAATATATGTTTATTCATCTATACATATATAAATAAAAGAAAGTCGGGTTTGTTACAACACTTATAACTCGAGATCTGTTGGATCAATATCCATGGTTTTTGATTCGTTGGATTTGTCTTCGCCTCGAATAGCTGGATGGTTGGTTTGCTATTTACTAAATGGTGGTAGGCAAAGGAAGCTGTTAGAAATTGACACTACTCCTGAACAATTAATACAAGTTCCTATAATAGACTCGTTTAATTTTACTTATCAAAAATTTCAAAAAAAACATACAAAAAGACAATATTTTGAAATGAAAAAAATTTAGAGGCACCATGGCTTTATGGTCTTAGGCTTTCCCCTTTGGACGAACCAAAAAAATTTATATATTAAAAAAAAATATTTTGTTGTCTTGAAGCTTCGGATTTCGATTTGGAAATCGAGATTTTAGAAATTGCTGGATACTTGCTAGGTGTTTTGTGTAATCTACATATTATTTTAACAAAGTACAAGTGCGTAGAGCTGTAGCATCATGTTGTGGTACCTCACCTCGGATAACGACATAAGAGTAATATACATTTTACCGGGAAAGAACATTACCATTGGAAGAAGTGTTGATGCCGAAATTTGTAACTTTGCAATTCCTGATGATGCTTCTATTAGTAGAAAACATGTAACCCTTTCGATATTAGAAAATAACCTGTACTTGGAGGATTTGGGTTCTAAATACGGTACTTTTGTAAATGATTCGAGCGAACCACTTGAGCACAATAAAAAAATAAAATTAACATCTAATGATAAAGTTGTGTTTGGAAAAATGGGTAGTATTTGGAAAGTGAACCAAATTAATATGGTGACATGCTCGTCCACTTTAAAAGGAGATAGCGTGACAAGTCTGAAAAATAACCTATCAAAATTAGGTGGAATTCTGAAAAGTGATTGGGATGATACATGCGTTTATTTGACAATGCCAGCAATAACTTTGACTATCAAAGTTGTTCTGGCATTGGTACAAAACTCTCACATTGTTAATACTGAATATTGGGAAAAATGTGTTGAATCCATCAACAGTAATGTAGCTTTACCTGATCCAGCTAGTTATGTTCCTCAAATATTAGAACCATCCCTTAACAAGGAAGATGTTTCGTTTTTGCCATCCAAGGTTAGATGTTCTTTATTTTCTGGTAAAAGGATTATCTTTTTCTCCCGACGGCAATTAGAAATGTATAAGCCAGTTTTGTTAAAGAGTTCTGCCACTCCATTATTAATGAGTGAGACAAAACTCACAAAAAAATCATTGCTCGATTCTGATGTTATTGTGATACAGTTTAATATAACATCAAATACTCCAGACACACAAACACAAAGAGATCAAATTAAAGATATAACTGATTATCTCAAATCTGAAGGAAAACGTATTGTAGCCGATGCTGAAATAGGGCTAGCTATTTTGTATTGCTCTGTTAGCAAATACTGCAACCCTTACTTTAATTTCTCATCCGAAGTGGTAAAACAAACACCTCAAGAAAACAAAACTAGAAAACAGGTTTTAGCTCCAGAAACTCAGGAGGAATCTCAAGCGACAGTGAAGAAAGAAAATGTTCATATTAATGAAAGTCTTACAGCTGATGATTCAACAAATGTTTCTTCAAAAAGAAAGCACAGTGAAGATAATACAACAGAAAGCAATAAAAGGTTTGCTACAGATGTCAGTAGTTCCAGTTTAAGTGACACTAGAAAAAGATCGGCAGAAGCGGGTATTGAAAAGCCACCTAAAAAGATGGCCCTTGATAATGAAGATGATGAAGGAATGTTTAATTTTGTGGAATCTGCAGAGTCAGGTTCAAAGACAAATGAAAATAATAAAAAATTAAACTTTTTTAAACCTCAAAAAAGAAAACATGATTCTAGAGACAATGAAGAAGAGGGTTTATTTAATTTTGTAGAAGATAGTAACAGTTCCGATAATGAAATGTCAAAAAAAGTTAAAATTACATATGAAGATAAGGTCATTGACATTACTAAGAATACAGATGATGTGGATGTATCAGCATTAAGAGGAAAGAAGTTGCAGGAGTTAATAGAATATAACACAAAAATTCCCTATCATAAAGAAATTAAAAAGGAAGACACAAGTGAATTAGATGAACAATTTAGTAACATAGATCTAGGATCAACTGTTGTTGTTGTAAAAAACTTAATTATTAAAAAGGAACCAGTTGCAGTTCCAGAGATGACTGCTCAAAATGGGGTTAAAAACTTTAAAAAGTTTAAGAAAGTATGGCCTGTTAAAATGCAAATTTCTTCAATTTCAAATAAACCTAGCACCGATACTAATGTAGCTATTGAAACCATGAATACAGTGTCAGTGAATGGTTAATTTATAAGTGTATATTTTATTATAAACTACTCATAAGAAAGTAAATACAATCACCTATTTTGTATAATAAACCCCAATGACAGTCTGATCAGCAAGAAAACATGCAAGTGGTATTTTTTAAAAGTTTTGGCACAATACGAAGTGGCAGCCTTATAAAATGAATTAAAAACCCCACATTTTGAGATTGCTGCTAAATTAAAGCAACCTATATAACCTAGAAATATAAACCAGAACATATTAACCTATGCCTGAAAAGAGCTATAACCATTGCAGAGCAATGATTTATGTGACATGTGGTCCATTTTAAAAATCCATACCTAAAACTTTCATACATTCAATATAATTTGTATGAGAAATTATGTATGCACTTTTGAAACTGAAGATGTATAATTGTACTGAATGATGTATGAATACTGAAATGGTGTACATACACTGCATTATGTTTATTGTTCTGACAATTTATTTCATCATACATTTTGTGATGATTGATTATCACAGGCAACTTATATGCCTTTAAAATCATGCTGCAATAAACTTTGCTAGTTCTAAAATTCAAAGTGAGAACAAAGGTTTGGGAAGGACTGTCAGCAGAATTGTAATATCTATTGTATTCTTTATGTTATTCCAATAAAACTAATTTTTATAATTACTCAAATATTTTATTTATGATTCATTTTCAGAATTATCATCTTGCTCACTCTGCATATCTTCATCTACATCTTGATCTTCCTTATCACTGTAAACAACAAATTATTTTATATGTAATAATTGCTGGTGAAATTCGGATGGTTTTGTGCCAATATTATAAGTAAATTCTCTAGATATTAGATAATTTAATATGATGAGGTTAAGGACAAAATCTGAACATACTATGTTTTGTATCTAGTTGTGGAAAGCTGTAATATGACTGGAAAACAGGTTTAGGGAGAGGAAGGGGGCCACTAGATGAAGTGTCATATTGCTAAAGATTCTCAAACTACAGTCAGTATGTTATAATAAGTATAAAACATACATATATGTTTTTATCAACATAATATCTGGAGAGCTAGACTGTTTTCAGGACAGTTTTATGTAGGGAAAAAATAATTACTATGACACATTACTATACAAATGGGCACATTTACTTACATTGATCTTATAAATTATTTATCAATGTTTATTATGAATGGGAAGAGAGTAAAATATGAAATTTTTATGGTAAATTATGGCTTCCTATAGTCTATTTTATTTAATACCAGAGGTCTTGTTGGTGATTACTTATTCTACTCTTACTTGCTTCTTACATGCCACCAGGCTGAGAGGCAGATTGTCTTTAAAGCTTACAAGATATGGTTAGTAAAATTTTGTTAAAAATTTTACTTTTGAAATTTAGTGAACTTTTTTTTTGTATATGTATATATATTTATTTTATATCACTTATTTTTTTTAAGTATTTCAGTCAACAAGTCATGTGTCTACAATTATCTTTGTTTCTGCTTTTCGTTTTCACGGGTCAGCTGGTAAAAATCTCTGTTGCTGGAGATGAGCTAGCCCATTGTATTGTATTATCTTTATGTTTAGTTATAACATTTTGTGTATAAAAAAGATTTTAGTATTAATTTTTGTTGTTTTACAGAATGCACACATATACAGACACAGCTTCACATCAAGTTTCTTGCTAGTAGGCAGAGTATTGAGTGCCAATTGTTACATCTTATACAGGCAGGCTAGGCTAGGAATTTTTAGGTTTCTTCATATTTCTTACTAATTATTTTACTGCAATGCATATAAACTAACATACATACATATCTACAACAATCAAACCCCAAATCCGTTTTGAGGCAAGTAGAGAGTACAGAGTGCCAAATGCCACAATCATTGCAGACCTTCTTGGTTTTGTCCACATTCATTACCCTTTTCATACAAACACGCCGGTTTCGAAGACTGGACTCCACCCTTGAATAAATCCTGAACTATTTGATTGTGGAATGTCAACATAGGTCTCCCTAGGTACTATCCATATTCGGGTGGTATATCTGCTCTTTTAATTGTGATAGAACCAAAGGTGAATGCCCTTTCTTTTTTCAACCAAAGCAAAAGTATTTGATTGTTAATATTACCTTATGTCTTCCTTGTTATTTTTGTGGGGCTTACTGCGGACTGTTCCATCAGGTGCTACACTTACTATAGAACCCAATTTCGTTGTCAATTCACCTTCATAGACAACATACTCTTTGGGCATATTCTGTTTAATTTTGGGTGGTTTTACACAGTTAGCAGGTCCTAGAACATAATTTTAAACATGTTAAATCAAAATTAGTTAAAACACAAGATGTTTAATTTTAATGAAATAAGCTGCAAAGACAGATGAGGTGACATGTAGTTATTATATTTATAATCACTAAGCAATGTTAATATAAAAAAAATGTAAAAAAAATATACATATTAATTTTGCTACATAACTTAAATAAAAATTTAAAGTAAATCTCTTAATGTATACATAATTATAGTCTGATTGTACTCTAATTAGGACAATAAAAGCATACCCAAACGGAGCAATAAACTAAACATTAATAAAATGGTTAAGTGACAGTCATAAAAACAGAACATGGTAATAAAATTAAAATACTTACTTAAAGTCATATAAAGAGGCAATGGCATGGACAGTGGTAGTTTAATAGAGATACTTCTTATGTTCTCTTCTCCTCCTGGAAACCGCTGCTTGAGCCTTTGTATCAGTGCTAGAATGTTTTCTTTAATTTGATTCTGTGACATTCCAGTATGGCCAACAAGTACAGTGGACGTCTGGCCCTCATTTAAACGTAACATAACTGTGCGTAGTCCGACATCAATATCTTTTTTTATATCTCCATTCTCATGAATTTTGACTGGTATCAACATGTTATGTTTTTTAAAGAACATTTTTCCTAGTTCATGAGAAACATGGTTAATTACCCGTGTATCCACCATAATAAAATCATGTTGTGTAAGAAGTCTACGTTTTAATTCAAATTGGTCATATTCGACTCGTAATTGTCTCATAGGTAAAACTGTTTTAACCTGAAACACATTAACAGAATATTTGTACTTTATGACATAAATTATATTTATAACATAATAAATCATATATAACATCTTCGCGCTAAGACCCTTGTACCGCAGTAAGCGGAGTAGCAGAGTCAATCAAGCTCTACATGACCTGATTCCTACAGACCTGCCTAGCTTCCATTTCATACAAAGAAGCCAGTTTAGGAGATCCTTAATACCACATAAGTAAATTTTTTTTTTTAATTATATTTATTAAAAATAGCAAAAGGCTTTTTTTATGATATTGGAAGGCAAGCAGATGGATTTCTTAATGGTAAGAATTTTACACAACCTAGAGACACTAAAGGTGGTAATGGTGTGTTGCCAACCTGAGGTCAGGATTATGGGCCACATGCAAATGTAAGTTTACAGGCTACCTTATCCTTATATAATGACAAGCACTGACGTTATGGTGTTGGGAATAGGTAAGGTGGTGGTACCACTCTAGGAAAGTCTACCACCTAGTACCTTGGTTATTTTAAATAAATGATATAACAAGGTTTCTCACATGTTCCTATTAAAGGTTTAATTTGTATAATATTTGTCAAGTAAAGCTAATTCTGACTATCACATTTTGGCTTAAATTATTGCCCCACCTCCAGTACTTATGTGAGATACTAATAATAAAAACAAAGTGATCTAGGATTTTCTTTGTCTACCTCCCTTAATTCACAATCCTGGCTATGCCTTTGGGCAGAGATTCATACTTAGTTTAGGATAGCTTAAATGCTCCCAAAACTGATTCTAAGGAAACAAAATCTCAAATTAGTAGTGCTAATATCCTTATGAAGTCCTGCAAACTTAAACTATTTCAGGATGAAGACTTACTGATGTAACATTAGCTTTTCTCAGCAACTCTTCCCAGTGATCAACCGTCGGTTCATGATCTACCTTTTTACCTTTTTTTAAATCTTTAGTGATAAGGCACACTTCACCTGTTGATACAATGGTGCTATGTGGTAAAACACTGAAATAAATAGCATATTATAATAAATATTAATTACTTATTGTAATTACCTACTTACTTTTAAACCAAAGCAAGATATAGCTGGCCCTTATTGGTGAATTTCTATACTACCTTTATATAATAAATAAGATAGCCAAGCCCTTAATATGATTGCTAGCAATTAGTAACTGACTCAAATGTATTAAATAAGTAGACCACCTAGGTACATATCACATCATCTAAGTATAATAAAACAGTTAATTTTTTTTGTTACTATAGGGCAGAAAAATAAGAAACTATTAGCTGGTCAACATTGAACTAATAGTTTATTATCTGGAGCAGTTTATTATTAATGTAGCAATAATATTTGTGCTTATAAACTTTGCATGTTTGTGGCCAAGTTACTCAACTAACTTCCATTCAAATCTCTTACCACCAGAATACTACTCTGCTCTACTATGAATGAATGAATATGCTTCATTATGTTGTAACAAATGTTATGTTATTATAATGTATATATGTACTACTATTATGTTGTTTATAAAAAAAATATGTTTACACCTATACCCATCCCCGAAGAGGTAAGCAGAGACCAAACCAGGGCACCCTCATTAGCCAAGGACAATAAGTCTTACAATGTAATAGGTAGCAAACCTGTCACCAAATGGGCATGTATCCTAGTCGATGCTGTTTCATTTAGAAAATTTAAGACACACTTTTTTCTTAAGACTCCAGAGCATGCATTAAAATTGGGAGTTTAAGAGGTCAAGTCAAACACTCGGCCGTCATACCACTTAGGCGATTTATGAACAGCTTTGAAATTACAGCGTTTATTAACTGTAACTTTATAAATACTTACAGCTTTAGGTTACCCGTAACATTTTGTATTTTAATACTGCGCACTTCCATAAATATAGCAGTCTCATCACCAAAAATTGAATTTTTTTTAGTGTATTGAGTTGTTAGCTTTTCGAGACATGATATAACATTCGTAACTAAGTTCTCAGTGATGTATGCTGTGGGCAAAACATATTTAGGGCTTTTTATTACTTTGTTTCCTTCGCTGCTCTTGTTTACATTCTTTAAAACTTTTTTTTGTTTCTTTTTCTGAATTTTTGGAGAAATTTCTTTTATTTCACTTTTTGTTTTTGTTTTTTTCTTAGGTAGTTTAGAAGTTGCTTTAATAGACACCATTTTAGTTAATGATAAGTAATTATGGTTGAAATTAACAAATATTATATAGAATTTGTTAAAATGCAATGTAACATAAAAACTTAACCTCTGAGAAATCAGTAATGTCAATGTCAGTTGTAGTATGCAAAACACGTGTGAATGACACTGACATATTGTTCTTATTTCTTTTTAAGTTATTTTGCCCCTTTCTGGGGCCGGCTAAGACCTTTAGGCCATGCTGCCACGTCTTCCGTATTAATTATTTCATTATTAGTCACACGTCTTCCGTTAATTATTCTTTTACAGTAATTAGTCACTATTTACAAAGTCACGTCAGGCTCTTGAGTAAAACGGTAGTAACTTTACACAAACACACTTTGGGAGCGAGGAAATTCACGATACACTAATTTCTTCATGATTATTTTATTTGTGCACGTTCACTGAACAAAACCAAACTAATTCCCACCTAAATTAACTAATTTCACTCAATATAAACATGAAATTCAATAATTATAAAAAAATACGACCATCTTCATTCACGATGACGCCAAAACTCCATATTGTTCTTGTTTTTTTAAGTTAATTTGCCCCTTCCTGGGGCCGTCTAAGACCTTTAGGCGATGCTGCCACGTCTTCCGTAATAATAAATTCTTTTTCATATTAAAATTTTAAATTAATTTCTTTAGTTTCTTAACATATTGTCTTCCCCTTTTTAAAAGTCATTTCCTTCACTAATACAAAGGTTATTTGAGTCCTTCAATACGTCTTTAGTTTTAATTTCTTGAAGTTTACATATTATGTTTCTTCGTTAATTTGTTTTATAGTTTGTCACATCCTTGAATTACAATTATTTTCACACAAATTATAAAACTAAAATTCTGAACACCAAAATCAGTTTCTTTCATGGTAGCGCCAAAACTTCTACGACAGTGCAAAAAGTATTTTAATTGTTCTTTTTTTTACCTCTATATTTTATACTAAGTCTTACGTTATGTAATAAACCGATATCTTAATATTTCATGTTTTTTTCGTCTCCAATTTTCTTTCTCGTTCAGGCCTCTGCCTCTTCTGTCGTGATAAAACATCACAATAGTCTTTCACTAGTATAGTTTATTTACTAAATCACATTTACACACAACTAAGTAATATTTACACAATATTTAAACACATATACATTTTTACATTACACATTTTTAGCTTAAAGATTGGAGAGAACCCTCGAAAAGCGCGCCTTCCCCTTCCGACCGGTCGGAGGTCGGAACATATTGTTCTTTTTTTTTTAGATTTGCATGGGTTTCTTTTTGTTTTTACATTAGCAAGCCTGGGATCATAAATGAAAAACATATGGAACAACTTTTATGGCAGCTGGAACAAGGTAACGTATCGGAGGATGAAGGTGATGTTGACTTTCTTGATTATTACGAAAATGCAGGTGACCTAGTAACTGACATTGAGGATCATGAAAATCAACTTAGAGCCTTAGAAATCCGCCCATTAAACGCTGGTGGTTTAAAAAAATAATAATTTAGTCCTGGTTGACAGAGCTTTTGATTTTCGAGGTGTGACAGATTAGGTAGTACTCTAAAATTATTACCTAACTATGTATTTGACTATTCCTTAGCAGGTTTTTCCATATTTTTTTGAACAAAGCTTACTAGAAATCATTGTTGAGGAAAACAGTAAATATTCCTTACAGAAAAATCCTAATTTTTCCTACCTAATTACCCTTAATATTATTTTTTGTTATTTGTGACTTTTTAAACAAGAAAGTTTGATTCCTTTGTTTTTTATCTCTCTATCAAGCATAGCCCAGGAAATTGATCATTTTTGAAGCTGGACAAAGTTTATTTTTGAGGTAGTAACACAGACAATTTAATATTTCTTTGCTTACAACTGCAATGCTACCAAGTTACCCATGTAACAACTTCAATTGGGTAGTAGTAAGACAGGTAACACAATATTTTCATTCTAACAACTTACAACTGCAGTAGTAATAACGGCAAATACGTTACCCGTGTAACAACTATAGTCACTTGGTAGTAAGACAGGCTATTTAGTATTTCCTTTCTAACAACTTACAACTGTAGTAGTAAAAACGGAAAAAAATTTACCCATCTTACTATTGGTAGTAACATTGGTAGTAACACGGGCAACAAAGGGAAAATACATCGGTATTTTGATTTATACGTCTTTTTTATATCACTACCCAAGTATAGGGTCCTATCAAGGAAGGAATAATTTTTTTTTATAGTGCAGAGACACAGATTAGAAAAAGCATGTAAGTTGCTAGACCACAAGGAGGTGCTCAATACAACTATGTTAAAAAGGTCTTTCGAAGAAAAAGTCACCACTTTTGAAGTGATTGATTTTTCATTTATAAACTGGAAGATAACAATCAAGTATTGCTGTTCTTTACGTATGATGGTGTGGAACCTCTGGGTACTATCACCCGTTAGGAAAAGAGGCAGAAAATCAGCGTCACCTTATGTTGCCCTAAAGCAATACGCGAATATAGTAACAGCATGGGCGGTGTAGATGTTATGGACAGCTAATTACGTCGGTACAGAATACGAAGGAAATCGAAAAAATGAACCAACAGACTGTTTCATCACATGTTGGATATGGCTGTCATAGACATTGGATTCTTTACAAGAAATAATTAGTGAAGAGAGACACGAATACTAACTATTAACCACCCAGGATGTACGCAAAGATGGTGTAAGTCTTGACAAAACGTACCTATCACGAAAAAAGCACAATCAATGTAAATACACAACCTGTAAAAAACTCACTTCAGGGGTGTGTGTAAAATGCAGGGTTTTTTGCGACAAAAGAAAAAATAACGGCTTTCACTTTTTTTATATAAAACAGTTTCTATAGTATTTTAATTATATTTTCGTAATAAATTAATATTTCACAAAAAACTAAAAAAATTTATGTCATATAAAAATATATATGTAAGTTAATATGTTATTAAAGTGTAAGTAATTAAGAATAGATTTTATAACATGAAGTGATGAGAGAATTTCACGATATTGTTAAAACTTTGGCTTTTCAGATTTGCTGTTTTTAATCTAAGTAGGTATATCATAAATGTATGTAGGTATAATGCTGCAGAGTAAGATAAGGTTCAGAATAAGGCATCAATATTGATACAGCGCAGATAGACCAATAAAAAAGTGGTAGGCAGACATCTACACCTAACATGTATCTAATTACTAGTAGTTATCAGAAAAATAAAAATGTGTGCATGTAGTAGCGTACACTCGTAAGAAGTGAAGAAGTGAAACTTCTTTATGACGTTATTTTTAATATAAAAATAATTTACTATATGCAACTTTACAGAAATTGGTTAAATACGAGGGTCAAACTGAAAGTTCTTAGAAAATCAAAAACTAAGCATTCTAGCAAGTTATTAGTTTTATTATAACTTTTCAAAATAGCGTCCATTTACATCAATACATCGCTGCATTCGATGGAACCATTGAGAAAAGCACCTTGCCCACTCGGCCTTAGGGGTCTCTTCGACGGCGTTTTGAAACGCAGCCACTGCTTCTTCGGCGTCCATAAAATGTTTTCCTCGAAGTTTTTCTTTTATCTTTGAGGTCACCAAACAGTCGATCGTTTGCCTGGCGGTGTGCGACGAGGCATTGTCGTGATGAAGGAGGATCCTGCTACGAGGTCGTTTCTCTCGAACTTTTTCCAAGACAAGTGGCAAACAGTTGTTAGTGTACCACTTTGCATTAACCGTTTTCTGATCTTCTAATGCAACTGTCGCGTAATGACCTGTCTTTCCGAAGATCGAGGCCACCATCTTTTTTCCAACACTTCGACCTCTCTTCACTTTAGTTGGCAACTCTTCGGAAGGAAACACCC
>NJDD01007093.1:53696-134960 GCA_002245505.1 Calephelis nemesis
ACCATATACATATATCTATAGTTCCTAGTATACTACAATCCGAACGCTCCATGAATCCGAACGGAGGGTAAATTTTCGGAGTTCGGATTAAAGAGGTCCTGCTGTATTGGTTTTGAATTAGTTCAAGTCCAGGGATGGTTTAAAAGGAAAAATAAGGTCCAAGGAAACTAGGAAAAACAATGTTTTATTTTATTGATACCATACTATCAGAACGGGTGGAACGAAGTTTGCCGGGACAGCTAGCAGTTTGATATGAACACCAGAAAAAAAAATCGAAAAATAAAAAAGTTTTTATGCTGAAACTTTCCAACATAAATATAACCATGGCGGCTCCCAGCTTCTTACATTAATGTTTTATTCAAAAGATTAGGCTGCCCTTTGTGTAACACGGTAAACAAGTAGAAATAAATTATTTAGGACAAGGCAATCATTCTTTCCAGAGGGCGCTCAAACGTCCGCACTGCATTGTCATTATAAGATTTTTTGAATAGACTTCTCTGCGTATTGTTAACTTATGCAGAATATGTTGCCACGCTTTTGTTAAAATTTTCTTGGCTTTAAGCTCTTAACAAAGTAATGATGGCAAATATTGCTGATTCTCTCTAATGTACTGCCTTCTATCACATTTTGACCTTATTGTTTGATTTCATAAGACTTTCTGAAAGAGAGGTCCAAAGGAGGAGGTTCCATTTTGTCCAAATTTTTGCAAATATAGGTTTACAAATTTCACAGGTTTTTCGCAAATATCTTCTCAATCGTTCCTCCGATTTTCAAATTTATATACTTAAGTGTTTGTCTTGTCGAGCCCTTCCCGTTGACTCCGTCATCACAGAATAATTAGTAGATACTATTGTACCGCCGTTGTATAACTTTTCTCTATTTACCTTCTTATGGTAGGAGAGCCCAATAAGAGATTTGTGTAGTACTTCAACGCGTAGATTATGTAGGTAATGAGATAAGAAAATGTACTCGAACATGTCAGACTAAAGTAGGATCGCTATGTAGCACTCTGACGAAATCAAGCATAAGGTATGGGGGTAGGTTAATTGGAGCTAAAGGTCAGAAAGTTTCAAAAAAACATCTATGTTCATTAGTTAAAAAGCCGATATGACTGATTGACATATTCCCATCACTGGAGACACATTGGGTAGGTATAGTGCCAATAACTTATATCCTAAATAGGTAATCGGAACTAACCACTATGTCATAAAACGTCAGTCCGCTGTCAAATTCTGAAGTGTGTACACAATTGACCTTTATTTATAGCTAGCTGATAGCTGCGGCATCGCTTGCGATATATTGAGATGTAAGCTATCATATCTTTTGATTAGGTCAAACTGCACACGATGTGTAAATTTGATTGAAATCGGTTAAATAGTTTAGGGGTTCATCGCGGACAAACAACGTGACACGTAATTTATGTATATTAAAATTTCTATGATGTGCAAATGTGAAATTCCTACACTTACATTTTTGTTATCTTGTTACCGTTATCGAGATTTTCTCAATAAAAAAATAAATAAAATTCTCAATAAGAAACACTGAACGTCACACTTGCGACTTTGTTTATTACACAGTTGTATTGGTCCCACTGTACACTAAGTATGAGTAGCTGATGCGGTCGCGTATGATCAATAATTGACTTTAATTATTATTTCAGCTTTATACCGCTCCTCACACCGCCAAATGTATAGACGTTACATGTTTTTTTTTGTATTTGCCAGAGAAGCAGCTGGGCTCCCCTAGAGATTTTAAAAAACGACAAATATAAAGAAATCAGTCCAAAGAGTAAAGTACGTACTTGTCCATAATCGGTCTTTACTTGACTTGCTTGATTGATTATTTTAGTAATTTAACTACTACTTTGATACTATTAAAGCGGGAAAAGAATAGCAAGTCAAAAAGTCGAAGGCATGAGGCTCCCGACTTTTTTCATTATTAGGCTATCCTTCTTTCCTCCTCTAGACCATCGGCTGGCGACGCTCCTGCATCTAATTGATAAAGTCCATTATGATGGCAACACGTCAAAACCGTCATGATGATGAATGATATCATAGCCACGACGATGCTGGAATGACTACACGTTTAGCGTCTTGGGCCTCTATACCATTACTTCTTTTGAAAAGAAAAATTGCTTGGTCCGCTAGTAAAACTCATAGATTTAACACTAGATCTATGGTAATGGCAACATTTCTTGAATTTAAGTTTGTACTTCCCACTTTAAAGGGCAGTTTTACCAGCACTAATATTTGTCAAAGTATTTTAATATGTATACATTGGATTGAATTGTAGACAGAAAAAATAACGACTAGCTGCAAGCTTTGAAGATCCTATTTTTTTGTTTGGGGTTTTGCGAGACGGCATATAATGATCTAGAGCCAGGCGGCCTATTCCAAGTTTTCAATACAAATATTTCAACTTATTGTAAGTCACATAAAAGAAGATCAAGAATAGTAAAGAATATTTTAATTTTAAGAAAAGAATACGGTGGTTTTATATATAAACTAGCGGCCCGCCCCGGCTTCGCACGGTTACGAAATATACATATTAAAACCTTCCTCTTCAATCACTTTACCTATCTATTAAAAAATCGCATTAAAATCCATTGCGTAGTTTGAAAGATACAAATACAAATGGACATAGGGCAGAGGAAGCGACTTTGTTTTATGCTATGTTGTGATAGTTATATAGATATATACATCTCATTTAATCCTGTCAATTGTTTTTTTTTTCAGTTATTCTGGAGATTTGTTCTATGAAATTACTAGACTCGCGTACCTTTTCCGTTAAATACAAACTTTTACGGGTGAACCTGTAGAACAGTAGCCAGTCTTTTGTCTTTGGTGTAAATAATACAAGAAAATTTGTTTTAAGATTTGTATTCTTATTTCCTATTTAATAAAACATTCGTGAAATCTGTGTTAATAAATATTTCTTTTTAATTGCCAATAAAAAATAGGGATGTTGTAAGTTTAAAGCGTCTGTCTTTGTGTGGCGTAAAGTCTGTCTGTGTGTGTCTGTGTATCGCGTCATATCTTTTAAATGGATGAACCGATTGCTATAACCGATAAGTGATCGAAATGGATGGTTTTGTCTGGGAGTATTAAAATTAGTAAAAATTGACATACTTTTTAACCGAATCCAAAAAAGAGCATATTCTCAATTCAACTGTACGTTTTTTTGTGTTTGTTACGCGATGACTCGGCCAATAGCTAAGCGATTATGATGGTTCGTTTTGTAGAACTTTCGTTATTCCGAGATGGTCCCACATTAATTTTATCATGATCCGACTAGTGGTTTTTAAAGTTTGCTTAATAGCAGTGCATCAAAATTCCCTAACCTTGACGACCTTATCATTAATGATTTGTGTTACTCAAAAACTACTAGTACGATATTGATACAATTTATGAAGGGCCATTTGGGAAACATTTGCTATATTTTGAGTGCAATGATAAAATGACACAAGATTTATTAATAAAGTAGGGTGTCTTCACGCCTGTATCTTCGAAGAGGTAGGCTGTACTTGAGGTGCCTGTGGTGAGGCTGGTAGACGTAGGTATAATCAGAACACCCACCATCAGCCGAAGGTATTTAGTCCCACAACGTGATAAGTGGGATAGGTGGGAGACCTAACAACTGAACACAATATGTCCAATCATGTGCAACGTTTTTTCAATGAGAAAAATGTAAAGAAAACACATATTCAATTCCCGACACGAAAATCAAACTTGGGACCTCAAGCAATAAACGCTAACATCAGACCACAGAGGGAAATTATAAAACCTAGATAAAGAAATTTACCAAAGTATTTGTGTAATCCGAGCGACGACAAAAACCTTCCCATCCTTGCTTCATAGCTAGTAATGAAAAGTTGTGGAAAAATCCAATTTCATTATTATAATCAAGAATCTTTTCATATTCACAACTCTTGGTTACAAATAATAAAATTCGTAAGAGTTGATTCATTTTATAAATTTCTTTAATATAAACACTAGAACGACCCAGAGTAGACTTCGAAGTTGTTATAATACCTATATCTGCAACTCCTGTATACCACTTGTTCGTTTGCCTCATCTAAATAAAAAAAAAAACTCTTGTCATCCTGTGTTCTGATTGCAGACATAGACGTACCTTATTATTGAATAAGGTACGTCTATGTCTCCCCCGCGAGGGTCCGAGCCTTGTCGTGGCGGGGGGGCTGAGTAACTGGGGTCGAGCCGGGACCCCGGTGAAACCAATACGGACCAGGGAGGGCGCTTCTCAGTACCCCTCTCTGTCCAAGAGGGGACACGAGGAGCGCACACAATGTGGTGGGCCCTTGGGCCCGCGTGGGTTGGCGGCTTCCAGGCCTGCGGAGGAGGGGGGCGGGCGTTCCATCTAGCCCACCCGGTTGAGATGGGGTTGCGGCAGGTACGGGGGTGCCTGTTGCCACTGGAACCCCCGACGTGGTGCACGCTGTGTCCCTGTGCACCACTTCAGACGGTTTGCGGCCCCCTGTTGAGTGGGGCCGCCTGATGGAGATCGCGAGATCTAGCGCAGCTGGGGCTGTGGATGTGTGCGAAAGCGTTCCTGCAGCCCCGGTACCTGGCGAAGGGGTGGACACCGTGGGGTTTTAGTCAGTAGGAGTCTGACATAACCCGCCATTTCCCCCGAAAGCGGCAGGTATCCATGATGGATTTCCCCATGAAAAAAAAAAAAAAACGTCTATGTCTGCAACAGAGTCAATATCAATTAGCGTAATCAACGTGTGGCGATTTCGTATTGATTTAATTACTGGATATTGTTTTTGAAATATTTAGTACAGTGCGACCAATTTATGTGTTCAGCCAACAGCGTCGCTAGTGTGATTTTTAATGTTACTGTTTGAGAATTTTCTCTAGAAAATAGCGACTATGATAACAATATTAAAAAAACGTAGATTTCAATTCAAAAATGGAATTCAATTATAACAATCGCTTCTGTGTTTTAGCGCCATCGAGAGAAAGATGGTCGAAGTTTTTTCATAATTATAGAATACTGTGTTGATATTAAGTGAAATTAGTCAATTTTGGTGGCATTTTGTACAATTTTGTTAAGTGAAAGTGCACAAATGAAATAATCGTAAAGAAATTAGCGTATCGTGTATTTCCTCGTTGCCGCCAAATCTCATTACATGAGCTTGTGTAATGAGGCCGCCGCATTACCCAAGAGCCTGACATGACTTACTAACGACTTGTGACTGATGACTAATTATAATTTATATAAAATTTGATGCAAATTTCTACTTAACGAATGGCAAAATACTAACGTGAAGGCCAAAACTTAAAGAAAGAAAGAACAATCGCTTCTGTGGGCTAGCAGATCAATTGTTGGACTTGACTGCATGAGGTCCCGGGTTCGAATCCCGGGTCGGGCAATAAAAAGAAAACGGGTTTTTCCAATTTTCTAATAAAAAAACGTTGCTCGGGATTGGATGTGTGCCCGATTGGCGATAGGCTTGCCACCTATCACATTGTGGGACTTAGTGTCTTCAGCTAGTCGTGAGTGCCCTGGTTGTGCCTCTGCCTACCTCTTCGGGGATATGGACATGAAGATACTTTTTTTTTTACTTTTTTATTCACAATTCAGTAACAGCGGAATTACGTGTCACAAAATAGCGGCTAAGTTTAGATTTTGACTGCTGAACAAGTTGGTGGAACTAGAATAGCGATTTTCCATCCAATTCACATACTTCATCCGTTATTTTGCTTTTTAGCTGATGATACTCGTTTTTTGTTTTTGTTTTTAAGTGTGTTACCTCAAAACTTTATACCGACCTGATGAATTAAGCAAATGCTTTTTGGTTGGCCCTATGTCAGAAACTGTATTTTGAGTTATTTTTAATAATTTATGTGTTCTTGCTTGTTTACGAAAAAGTCCAATAACCTCTCCTATATACGTATTTCTAATAACCTATCTACAGATAGAGATAGGGCCACTAGAGATTTGTTGTTAAGATATTTATATAAATTATTGAAACATAACATCAGTTGCCTGGTAACTGATCTAAAGAAGATATCTCTTATTTTAGATAGGTTATTGAAATCAGTCGCTAAATGACATCAAACGAAACTAAAAATGTTTTTTTTATGATATTGGAAGGCAAACAAGCAGACGGATTTCCTGATGGTAAGAAATTTCCGCCACCTAGAGACACCAAAGGTGGTAATGGTGCGTTGCCAACCTGAGGCCTGGATGTTAGGCCTTGAGCAAAAGTAAGTATTTGAAGTTTAGTAATTATTTTGCAGTTATTAAAATAATGAAGAAAACCTGTTACGTATATTTTCCCTGTAACCGGACCATTACTCCGCCTTCAGCGACCATCTGCGTCCTGCATGGCAGCTCGTAAGAGGCGCCCAAGGCAAAACGGGTTATTACGAACTAGATCTCTGGAGGCACAATTGTGTCACAGCTGTGCAGCAACTTGCCCGGGCAGGGATCAACCGCCTTACCTTTTCCTGTCGCCATAATGACGATGTCATATTTCTTGTCAGGAGGGTAGAGGGAGCTGGTAGACTAGCAAAATAGGTCTAACACCCTGGCAACAGGACCTATAAAATCTATGGTGTCTATAGATTGCGATTATTTTTTAGCATCAGGGGAGTCTCGTGCTAGTTCGCTGTCTTTTGTTATAAAAAAAGATGAAATACTATAAATATACATTATCTACAGAGTTACAAAGGACAATTTAAGTCAAAACGCAGTAAAACTGTAAAAATCTGATTTTCAAGGGTTTTGCACTGATAAGAAATAAAAATAAATAAATATTGTGAAGTATGAACAAAAATCACTCACGATATGTACATCAAATTTAATGTTAGCGTAAGGTTTTTGGTTAGCGCTTGCTTTAAAAAAAATAAAAAGGGTTCTTATAAATTTGCTGAATATTTAGCAGATAAGACCTCTTGTTTTTAATTGCTCCTTATACCAGTCTCTTATAAATATGTATCAAAACATTAATTATTGTAAACATATTTTAAAATAAGAAAAAAAGACAAGTCCGCTGAAGTTCCTGTCGAATCTTCTCAGTGTGCGGCCGCGTTCCGATCCGGTGGTAGATTTATTATTGTATAAACGCATCACAGGTGCCTCTTGTAGGTTTACGTGAAATAAAGATAATTTATTATTACATTATGAAAATAACCACCATCTTAAAAAAGAACATTCGAATTCAAATAGAGAATGTGAAAGTTACCCAAACTCATTGATCTAGTGTGGTGAAAATGCGAAAATTAAAAAGTGAAAGCCTGGCAAACTGCCTTTATTTCAAAAACAATATCGCAATATTAATTTAATAATTAAATAACCGTAGAGTGGCCACACATTGGTCTCGTTAATTGAAATTTACTCAGTATTTATTGACGCTTAAATAGCTAATAACATTCATCATCAAACTAATGACGTGACTTCATACCAGGGTTGCCACCATTTCGAATAGTGTGTTTTTTTACAACGAAGTTGCTTAACGTACCAATCTTCTTTTAAAATAAATATAGCAAGACTTTTGGAACGAAGTTCCTTATTGCACGTTGTGAAAGGGGGCTAGACGGAAAAAAATTCTCACGAGAAGTTGTAACGACACTTTTTGCTATAGACTGTGAGGCGTGCGCATGTTTCTCTGTCTATCTCTCTCTCTTATAGAAAGCAAGCCAGATATTTTTATTTCTGTTTCGCATTGAACAGTGTCGCGAATATTATTTATGTTGACTGTATACAGTTTTTTTGTACGTAATAAATATACTTATACTTAGTCTGGCCATAAATACTGTTACACTTAAAAATAAAAAAATATTACATTTGAATTTCGAATCTGTCATTTTTATACGATTGTTCATTGTGTTTTCTCATTTTGGCGCCAATACATTGTACAATATTTTGCGATATTAAAATGGAGTGGGGTGATAAAGAGAACCGAATCGCTGTGATTGCATTACACAAAGTAGGTATGGAGCCAAATGCAATTTTTAAAACTCTCCATACACTTGGTTTTAGTAAAATGTTTGTGTACCGGGCTATTAATAGGTACAATGAGACTTCCTCTGTTTGTGACAGAAAAAGATCTGGCCGTCCACGTAGTGTTCGTACGAAAAAGGTGGTCAAAGCAGTAAGGGAAAGAATTCGAAGAAATCCTGTCCGAAAGCAAAAGATTTTATCTCGGGAAATGAAGATAGCACCTAGAACCATGTCGCGTATTTTAAAAGATGACTTAGGACTTGCAGCCTATAAGAGACGCTCTGGTCATTTCTTAACTGATAATTTAAAGAAGAATAGGGTCGTAAAATCGAAACAATTACTGAAGCGGTACGCAAAGGGAGGTCACAGAAAAATTTTGTTTACGGATGAGAAAATTTTTACAATTGAGCAACATTTTAACAAACAAAATGACCGTATTTATGCTCAAAGCTCTAAGGAAGCTTCCCAATTAGTCGACAGAGTGCAACGTGGACATTATCCAACTTCAGTGATGGTTTGGTGGGGTGTTAGCTATGAAGGAGTGACTGAGCCATATTTTTGTGAAAAAGGTATCAAAACATCGGCACAAGTATATCAAGATACCATTCTTGAGAAGGTAGTTAAGCCCCTTAACATCACCATGTTCAATAACCAAGTATGGTCCTTCCAGCAAGACTCGGCGCCGGGTCATAAAGCTCGGTCCACGCAGTCTTGGTTGGAAGCGAACGTTTCGGACTTCATCAGAGCTGAAGACTGGCCGTCGTCTAGTCCCGATCTTAATCCGCTGGATTATGATTTATGGTCAGTTTTAGAGAGTACAGCTTGCTCTAAACGCCATGATAATTTGGAGTCCCTAAAACAATCTATACGATTGGCAGTGAAGAATTTTCCCATGGAAAGAGTGCGTGCTTCTATTGATAACTGGCCTCAACGTTTAAAGGACTGTATTGCAGCCAATGGAGACCACTTCGAATAAGCTTTTTATATTTTTAATTGTTGTATATTTATGTATTAAACTAACACACTGTAAAAGTAATATATGTTATTTGCAGTTAAAAAAATATTTTTTTTCTTTATTACAATATTTATGGCAAGACTAGGTATTTTTGTCAACAAATCAACTAATTTTCATGCAAAGAAGAAGTTCTCAACTCGAGTTTTTTTATGTATAATCTATCAATTTTTTTTATTGTATGAATCAATGTTTATTGATATTTTTCTAGCAACCGACTGAAAGTTTTAGTTTCGGTTTCGGCAAATTTTGGCTACAAAATCTAGTTTCGTTTTTGGCCAAAAAAATATTTGAAATTTTCCGACGCGCCGAAACTCCTGTGTTTCTAAATAATTGTGGGTCGTTCGGCAAATTTCGCCGCTAACTGGTACGCGCCTAGATATTTAATTAGTAAAATTTAAATAAATATGTTACTTTCATACTTTATTATTTATCTTTTTGTTTCATTTGAAATTACTAGGTACCTACTACATACATTAGATTTCGGTATCAATATAAATTTGTAACACGTATTGGGTAATTTTCGGTCACAAACGAAACTGAGAGTTTGGTTTGGAAACCGGTTTGGTTTTTGTTTTAGCTGAAAATCAGTTTTGTTCGAACATTGGTATTTTTATTAAAATATAGCTCATTTTAGTTGCTTTCATTTAAATTAGGTCAAGATCTGACGACTGATTTTTGAGTTATAGTAACGCCTATTTTTACAAGCTTTGATTTGCAATGAATTTACTATTTAATAAACTGTAAACATAATATTTAAATTGAAGTTGGTTTTATGCAGTTTGACGGTTTGCAAAGTACTAACGATGTGCTTAAATCCTTTTACCCATATGAGTGTAGAGTCAAGTCGGGAATAAAAGACTCAAAATTTATGTATGGCTTGAACATATCGTTTGAGAAGTCCTTTTAAAAATATATTAGCTCTTACCTGCTAGCTTCGCCCTAACTACCTACTTGGATCTACATACAGATCCAAGTTCCTAGTTAGGGCGAAGCTGCCAGGCATCAGCTAGTAAGTACTTTGTCAAACTATATGCCTAAGCCAATTACATATTTTTTATTTTATAAGGAGCTTTTACAAAGTATTAGAAAACAAAAAAATCGTTACCGGTAAAGTCATTCTCTAGTTACGGTGACCTTAGTAACTATGGACTTTTATCAATACTACTTACTAGCTGTCCCGGCGAACGTCGTTCCACTCGTTCAACTTGTAAATGAATAATGAAAAAGTTTTTTTCCAAGTTTTCTTAACTCTTAAACCTTTCAGAACTTTCACAAATACTTCAAGTCTTTGGAAAGTTATGCGCGTACATAGGTACGTTGGAGAAACTAAGGTTTTCGCGTTATCTGTAAGTGTGTATACAAGGAGTCTGTAAGGACGCCCATTTTAATAAGGTAAATAGATATCCGTGGACAAATCACTCAAATCGATCTAACCACAAAATGAACAATCACATGCTTGTATTATGGGTGTTAGTCAACGATAATAATACATAGAAATACTAAAATAGATACCAGTATACATTTAATAAATATCCATACCCGGAAATACAGACATCTAAATGTTCATCACACAAATGGCTGTCCCGTCAGGATTCAAACGCGAGGCCCGAGCTTTAATGTTGGTCGGTGGAGTTAGGGGTGCACGCTAACCCCTCAACTAACGTTGCGATCAATGTTATGAAGTTGAAGTTCACATAACAAAAATAAACAAAAAAAAAGTTCAAAAGTGTCAAGGACACCCGGATGGAACGAAGTATATACCTAGTCTTGCCATAAATATTGTAATAAAGAAAAAAAATATTTTTTTAACTGCAAATAACATATATTACTTTTACAGTGTGTTAGTTTAATACATAAATATACAACAATTAAAAATATAAAAAGCTTATTCGAAGTGGTCTCCATTGGCTGCAATACAGTCCTTTAAACGTTGAGGCCAGTTATCAATAGAAGCACGCACTCTTTCCATGGGAAAATTCTTCACTGCCAATCGTATAGATTGTTTTAGGGACTCCAAATTATCATGGCGTTTAGAGCAAGCTGTACTCTCTAAAACTGACCATAAATCATAATCCAGCGGATTAAGATCGGGACTAGACGACGGCCAGTCTTCAGCTCTGATGAAGTCCGAAACGTTCGCTTCCAACCAAGACTGCGTGGACCGAGCTTTATGACCCGGCGCCGAGTCTTGCTGGAAGGACCATACTTGGTTATTGAACATGGTGATGTTAAGGGGCTTAACTACCTTCTCAAGAATGGTATCTTGATACACTTGTGCCGATGTTTTGATACCTTTTTCACAAAAATATGGCTCAGTCACTCCTTCATAGCTAACACCCCACCAAACCATCACTGAAGTTGGATAATGTCCACGTTGCACTCTGTCGACTAATTGGGAAGCTTCCTTAGAGCTTTGAGCATAAATACGGTCATTTTGTTTGTTAAAATGTTGCTCAATTGTAAAAATTTTCTCATCCGTAAACAAAATTTTTCTGTGACCTCCCTTTGCGTACCGCTTCAGTAATTGTTTCGATTTTACGACCCTATTCTTCTTTAAATTATCAGTTAAGAAATGACCAGAGCGTCTCTTATAGGCTGCAAGTCCTAAGTCATCTTTTAAAATACGCGACATGGTTCTAGGTGCTATCTTCATTTCCCGAGATAAAATCTTTTGCTTTCGGACAGGATTTCTTCGAATTCTTTCCCTTACTGCTTTGACCACCTTTTTCGTACGAACACTACGTGGACGGCCAGATCTTTTTCTGTCACAAACAGAGGAAGTCTCATTGTACCTATTAATAGCCCGGTACACAAACATTTTACTAAAACCAAGTGTATGGAGAGTTTTAAAAATTGCATTTGGCTCCATACCTACTTTGTGTAATGCAATCACAGCGATTCGGTTCTCTTTATCACCCCACTCCATTTTAATATCGCAAAATATTGTACAATGTATTGGCGCCAAAATGAGAAAACACAATGAACAATCGTATAAAAATGACAGATTCGAAATTCAAATGTAATATTTTTTTATTTTTAAGTGTAACAGTATTTATGGCCAGACTAAGTATAATCGCTGCATGCAGCATTTTTGTAGCCATAAGAAAGTTTTATTAGTGGCTATCTACTATTATAAATCAAAGCACCAAAAAATATTTCAATATATCCTCATAAATCAGTTTTAACACAATAAATTTGCTGCAATTGAATAGGAGGTATCTATATACGACCATGTCGGTATTTATTAGCCGGTTCATCTATATTAGCCATGCACCACTTGCGTCTGTGTATCAATTTGGCTCGGGAGATTGATCTCCAGTGAGTAAGCATGATCCATTAATAGTACTAACGAGCGGTCTTAGGATAAACATTCTATCTAATTTAAATAATTACTCCTATATAAAATGGCTTGATATATTTTTATTATTCTTTTTATGAGATAAGACAACCAACAAGCTTAATGTTCTCCTAATTGTAAGAGACAACCGTGAAATATAAACACCATATTTGTTATAGATGCGTAGCTGTCCTATGGTTGGGGTGTTAGACCTGATGTACAAGTCTATCGGCTACCTCCAAAACGGAGTGTCATATTCATCATTATTAATTAGGATTAGGTAAATGGGTAGATTCACACCAGGCCAACTTTGCCGCTTAGTATTTTGTTTCCGTGTTAATCTGGGTCTCTTGTGCAGAATAGATAAGCTTATTTTCTGCCAATAAGCTCTAGAACTGATAAGAGGCGAGCAAAGGCTACATGGGTAATTACCAACAATATCACTAGCGGAATAGTACCTTGTTGCAACTAGTCCGGGAAGGAATCCACCGGTTTACCTATTCTTGCTACGTTCCGGTACGGAGGGTAGGATAGCCGGTAGACTTAACATAACAGGCCTAGCACTCTAGCCACAGGACAGCGACGTACCTACAACACGTATGGTGTCTATAGGCTACGGTATTCTCGTGACATCAGGAGACATGTGTGCTTATTCGCTGTTTTCTCTTATAAAAAAAACTACCACCAGTAGTCTTGCTGGTAATGGCCCTGTTATCAATATACTACTTGGATGGTATGTAGACGGGGAAATATGTATAAGAAAGTGTTGTTAGTTACACTTCTTATAACTCAATAACGGTTGAACCGATTTAGCTGAAGACGGATACGGAGGTAGCTTAAACCAGAAGACGGACATAGCATACTTTTTGTTCCGTTCAACTGTAAGAAATCTAGAAAAAAACAACATTTTTATGTTTTACATAAATTGAACGGGTGGAACGAAATCCGCCGGAGCGGGTAGTAATATATAAAATGAAATGCTATTCGACAGACCGAAATTCAAATACGCTTGGTATGTCGTTAAATTTCGGTTTTAAAGTATTCCTGCAAGTTTTAATTTTATATGCCCGTATGCAAAATTATGGTTAAAATTATAAACAGCACAAAAAGTAAGTGTTGAAAACTTGCCTGAAAGTGTGTTGACAATTAAATTTCGCTCAATTTGGCTAGACGGTGGAAATGAATCTAATTAGTGCACGCTGCGAAACGCGGCTAACAGCGCCATGGCGGGTTTCATTATATTTTTCATCTTTGGTTCTTAATTTTTAGTTGAATGTAAGACTGGATTTACTCGCATACTAAATTGTACAAGCTACAAAAACTATAAAACGTATTTTTTTTAAGATATTGGAAGGCAAACAAGCAGATGGATTTCCTGGTGGTAAAAAATTCACAACGCCTGGAGATACCAAAGCTGGTAATGGTGCGTTGCCAACCTTAGGCCAGGATGTCAAGCCTCGAGCAAAAGTAAGCTTACCGGCTACCTTACTCTCCGAACTGAAATACGTTAGCGGCAAGCATTGTGGTTATGGCGGTAGAAATAAGTAAGGCGGTGGTACCAATCCGGACAAGACGCTGCGGAAAAGGTTGGGTGCTACAACTTTGTCGTATTTGAGTGTGTGTTTGTACTGTCATAGCTTTTGAACTGATGGACCGATTGCAATCCGAATCTGTTTGTTGGAAAGCTGATGCGATCGAGATAGCTCATAAATACATTATACGTAGGTTTTGTCTTTTGAAAATTTTTAACTTTAGTGTTACAGTTTTTATGTTCATGGTTAATATTATGAATGCGGAAATGTTTGTCCGTCCTTTAAAGTTTCAATGTTATAATATGATTATTATAGCCTACTGTGTATCCAAATATCTAAAAGGGTACTCGAGAGAGCTGATTAACGAGGGTATCGCCGCGGGCAACATCTACATTTGTATAATTTTCCTTGGTGAAAAGCGCTGAGTAGGATAATTTACTTACATTTGTAACTTAAATTGTAATATACAAGTTCTAATATAAATAAATGTCTGTTTCCTGTAAGTTTGTATGTTTTTTTTAATTTTTTTTCTAACATGTAGCAGCATTAACTTGCCCGGGTAAGAATCCATCGCCTTACCTTTTTCTGCCGTTTTAATGATTAGAGTAGCCGGTAGACTTGCATAATAGGCCAAACATAATGGCCATAGGATGGTAGGCCACGGTTGTTTTTTACTATAAGGAGAGCCGTGTGTTTGTTTACTGACTTCTCACATAAATACAATACTAAAAAAAGTATCTTACCCATCCCCGAATGGGTAGGAACAGACACAGCCAGGGCACCCACGACTAGCCGAGCATAAAGTCCCAGCAAAAAAATAAGTAAAAAGTTATTTTTGTAATGTTATGTTTTTATAGTATTGGTATCTTCACGCCCATATCCCAGAAGTGGTAGGCAATTTAACAAACAAGACACTAAGTCCCACAATGTTATAGGTGGCAAGCCTATTGCCAACCGGGCACATATCCAATCCCGAGCAATATTTAAAAAAAATAGGAAATACCACATTTTCTTTTTGTTGTCCGACCCGGTATTCTAACCCGGGACCTCATGAAGTCAAGTTCAACACTTAGACCGCTAGACCACAGAGGCGACAATTTCAGTATTGTTCCGACAGAAAATATGGAGTACAGAACAACTATAATACTCCGACATATGGAGACCCGAGTCACAAAATTTCAAGGCCAATTTGTTTAACATCAAGTACTGTTTGATAGTGTTTTTTTTATGTTATAGGAAGGCAAACAAGCAGACGGATTCCCTGATGGTAAGAAATTCACGCCGCCTAAAGACACCAAAGATGGTAATGGTGCGTTGCCAACCTGAGGTCAAGATGTTAGGCCTCGAGCAAAAGTAAGTTTACCGGCTAGGTACTTTACCCTCCGAACCGGAACACGTCATGACGTTATGGCGGCAGGAATAGGTAAGGCGGTGGTACCAATCCGGGCGAGTCGCTGCGAAACTCTACCACCTAGTCAGATGTCACGGTGTTAGTGATGATAAGCCTATGCTCGCCTTTTACGAGCTGCCTGGCAAGAAAGGTAGATGGTCTATTCTGCAAAGGAGCCCGGACCAACACGGGGAAGTTTGGACTCCTGGGTGCTGATTATGTATTACATAATCAGCCCCCTGGTCTCTCTATAATCTTTTTGAGTATAATAAACTAGGTGTTGTCCCTTACCTCCTCCCTATTGTTGAGTTCTTCATTTGCCATTCATCATCATTCCAAGTTTTCAGTTCTTGTACTTCCTAGTAACTGTTGTGATAAAGTTCGGCAGTCTCACTGTTTTATATATTCCTACTGCAATAATGTCCGCCATTATCTTTTCGTTCGACAGGAAAATAGTGAATTACTAATGCCCTAGGCTTAGTTTCCAAAGTTTAAATTGAGCATAAAAACTTTTATGTACTGAGGCGGTAAATATTTAATTTCATCTTAAAGTCGATAACTGAGTTTCTGTTCACTCACAAAAAAGATGAGGAAGAAAGTTATCATGTATAAAAAGGATAATGAGTGAAGGAAGCCGGTCAGGTTTGTCAGGATCGTTAGGTTTGGCACTCGATACTCTGAGCCTACCTCGTAGGAGACTTGGCGTGAAGATATGTTTGTATATGTAAGTAAAAAATGTCCATTACTTTTGTAGTATTGCTAGCATTTGCATTGCATTCTAAATTGTAAGGGAGTCCAGAATGCAAAATGTGTGGTACTTAACTCTATCCTTATGGAGACTTTTAGATTCCTCTGTCGATTAGATAGTGGAGAATAAAAAGGTCATGTGACGTTTTTTTTAGTTAAGCTTTGCTAGTCTATAAGCATAAGTAATTATTATCATGGGAACTTGATGATAGAGTACAATGTACTTGATTAATGTGTCTCCGTTGCCGGCAAATATGTTAATCAAAATGTTGCCTGTAATGGCTACTGAAAATAAAAGTTTTTATATAGTTTCTGACCCTCCTACTCCTGTACGTCACGTCTACTTTTATTTTATACTAATAATAAAACACTTTTGCATGCAAAAAAGTGTATTTTGAATTTTCATACTCAGCGCTTAGGAAAACTCCATTTGTAGGTATAAATGTAGGCACACAACAAATTCTGATATATATTAAGAGTTATTACTGTAAACTCGTTAGCGTAGATTTTATTTTGTTATTTTCCATTCAAGCACTTAGCAGTAACATTATTTATTTTGGGCGGCAGTTGGTCATATCAACGTCCACCAAATGTTATTACAATTAAGTAAATATTGGCGCCATAAAATAATAAACCCAACGTTATTTAATCTGACATACTTTAGTATACCTACTTTCGACCCAAAAAAAAAGACTACCCTATACACGCACTTCTATATAAAGATCTGATACATAATGGAGATATCTGACGATGAAACAAGGTATGTTCTTTAACATAATTGATGCGCTGGAGCAATTGCAAAATTCGATTCTTTTTCTCCTTTACTAAAATAAACATAGACGTACCTGTAGCTTTGTCAATTGTTTTAATTATTTTAATTTAGAATAACGGAATGAAAATGTCTTATGTCATTTTTTTGGATTATAAAATAAATTTCGTTTTATTAGTTCAGACCTAAACGCATGGCTATTTAACAAACATATGAACATCTCGAAACCTTTCGCGTTTATTATATTAGCAAAGACAATATATGCTAATCACTGTTTTTTATATATAAACTAGCTGTTCCCGCGAACTTCGTTCCGCTCGTTCAGTTTGTATGGGAAAAATTAAAATGTTGTTTTTCCCAGTTTCCTCACAATTGAACAGGATAAAAAGTATCCTATGTCCTTCTCCCGGTTTTAAGTTACCTCCCTACCAATTTTCAGCCTAATCGGTGTAGCCGTTCTTGAGTTATAAATAGTGTAACTAACACCACTTTCTTTTATATATATAGATTAGTAAGATTAATAATGCCTTTTCGATATGTTCATTTTCAATTTTCTAACAAAAATAACGTTGTGTGGGATTGGATATTGAGTGTCCGGTTTGGGATTATATTGTCACCTATCACATTGTGGGACATAGTATCTGCCTACCCCTTCGTGGATACGGGCGTGAAGATACTATGCTATAAATGCATAACATTACAAAAGTAACTTTGCTATAAACTAAAGTATTTTTACCTTGATGTTGCGGCTAAATATCTCAAGGAAGTTTTTCAATCAAACTGCTCTGTGTCATGTAAGGAAGAAGATATCGTGTTGAAAGTTATCACCCCCTCGGGAGGCGAGAAATATGAAGTAATGTCATTTTATATTCCAGGATCGAGTGCAAGAAAATGTTAGAGTACCTATTTTTTATTAGCGTATTCCTTGGGGATTGTGAACACCAGTAAAATCTATTGTTACATTTGTATTGTTAACTAGAGTACCGGCGAACATCGTACCGCTTTGTATTAACAGCTAACAGTTTGTACAGATTAAAGAATTGTTTTTCCTACTTTCTCTGCAATTTTTGTAGTTTTTCTTTTTATAAGAATCTTCTTCTGACAAAAACTAATCCATGTACATACAATAACGCGTGATGCAAGGACTAAGGTAAATTGAGAATAATTTTTATAATCGCCTCTGTAGTCTAGCGGTCCGGCGTCGGACTTGACTCTTCGAGGTTTCGGGTTCGATCCCAGGTCCCATGAAAAAAAATTAGAAATTGTGCATTTTCAAGTATCTAATAAAAATAACGTTGTCCGGGATTGGATATGTGCCCGGTTGGCGATAGGCTTGCCATCTATCACACTGTGGGACTTAGTGTTTTCGGCTAGTCGTGGGTGACCTGGTTGCGCCTCTGCCTACGTCTTCACAATTTTGGGCGTGAAGATAGTTTTATTTATTTAATGTTTCCTTTTTCGTCTTTCGACTACAGAACTCATTACATCATAGAGTTGGTTACGTAAGTTTTCTCAATTTCTCTTAAAACTGTATAAATATTGCTGACCTAAAGTGGGCAAAGGGATGTAAATCTTAAATATATAAAAATCTTGTGTCACGATGTATGTTGCCAATAAACTCCAAAACTACTGAACCGATTTCGATAAAATTTCTCATATATCTGTAGTTTGGTCCATCTTAAAGATAGGATAGTTTTTATCCAAATGTTGGCGGGACGAAGTTCGCTGGGGCAGCTAGTATTATAATATATAGTCTTGACTAAATTTAGACACAATATATTTAGGGCTTTAGAAAAGAAACCCAATATGTTTAGATTAAGAATAAAATATCCTTTAACTTTTTTTATTTTGATTAATATGACATTAATTAAATATCGCCTCTTAGGTCTAGCGGTTGAGTTGTTGGACTTGACTGCCTGCCGTCCCGGGTCCGAATCCCGGGTCGGGAAACAAAAAGAAAACTCCATAGTTGGATATTAATAAGATAGGCAAGTCATTTATGAAGTGAAAACTTCTTTATGGGTGTAATGCACTTTTTGTACTGGTTCAAATAAACTCGCGTCAAGATACGTGACCTGATTGAAATATTCAGAGGAGGAAGAGGGGGATACTCTTTCGAACAAACGGCAAAAGTATATACCTGCACCTGCTGTTTTTTTATTTGAGAGGTTAGCGAACAAGGGCACGATTTTCCTAATGGTAAGAGATAACGGTGGCCTATAGACACCATAAATATGCTTTTATGCAAGTCTTCTGGCTACCTTCATGACCGGAACATGAGAGAGTCATTATGGCGGCAGGAATGGGAAGGGGGGTGGATCCCTACCCGGATAAGTTGTTGTACAGCATTCTACCACCAGTGGTCTTGTTAGTGTTGACCTATATTTAAACCAGTGTACGCCTCATACGAGCTGACTGGCAGAAGTGAAAATGAAAATTATTTATTTTTATTTTAACGTGTGTTAAAAAGTTGTTACAAAGATTACAAAAATGACCGCCTCGTTGGTAGAGTGGCTAGCATACTCGCCTAACTACAACGACCAACTGCGAGGTTCGGGTTCGATTCCCGATGGGTGCTGGCATTTTTGTGATGAACATTTAGATGTCTGCATTTCCGGGTCTGGGTGTTTATTACATTTATTCTGGTATCTATTTAAGTATTTATGTGTATTAGAGTCGTTGACTAACACCCATAACACAAGCATATAATTTGCTTACTTTGGGGTTAGATTCAATTCGTGTAACTTGTCCAGGGATATTTATTGATTTATTTAAAGATATTTAAGGATACAACATATTCTACCACATTGTGGTGTGCAAATATTTGATTAAATTTAAAGAAATTAAATATTTATATACATTTTAACATTGAAATCACATCACTTATTTATACTTTTAATAGATGTTTTATTTATTTATGTTTGATAAGCTTTTTAATTTATTACTAATCATTTTAAAGGTAGATTAATTTTATTCCTATCTACTGTACACTACCAGAGAAGCAGATGGTCTATTCTTTTCAGTCAACCAAGACGGCGCGTTTAGGCAGCACAGGGCAATTGCGCAAAAGTGCGTGTGTGTTTGTGTTATAGGAAACGTGCTAAACGCATCCATGGGTGGGGACTACTGATAATACGACCATCTTTCTGCTCGTTAAATTCGTGTTTATAAAGTGTTTAAAATATGGAAATTAAACAGCATATGTTTTTATGTGATAGCACAATTAATGAATGCTGTATTAAGCACTTAAATGATAATTAAATTATCACATTTATATCGACAATTAAAGCAATTTGTGCAAAATTATTCCCTAACCATTCCACAATATCAAAATGTAATACGTTAATATTAAAGTTTTCATTTCTACCGGTACTCCCGGAGTGTAACTGGTTGATTTTTAGGGATACCCAAAGGGTAAAATCGGACCATATTACTAGCTGTCTGTCTGTCTCCAGGCTATATCTCACAAACCGTGATAGCTAGAAAGCTGAAATTTAACAAATGATGTATTTCCGTGCCGCTATCACAATAAGTAACCTATCGCCAACAACATATCCAATCCCAGTCAACGTTATTTTTATCAGAAAATTGAAACTGCGCAATTTCTATTTTTTGTTGCCCGACCCGGGGATCGAACTCGGGACCCCAAAAAGTCAAGCTCGACGCTGGACCGCTAGACCACAGAGTAATTTTGTAATGTGGCAAAATTAGTGGTTACTGGGTACAGCTTTTAAATCTCAGCTTTGAACTCCTCATTCAATTTTAAACTTTATTTCAATTTTATTGTTTGTCGTTACTCGGAACTCGTAATAGTGGTCGTAAGAACTGTTACAATGTCAGATACAATGTCTTTTGTTTGTCAAGTTTGTATTTTATTTGTAAGAGAATTTCTATCAAATAAAGCTTTTCACAACTAAGAACAGTAAGGTTACTCTTGAAGCTCGATTCATGCAACATTAGAAATTGGAATCGAGTATGGCACTTTAGGTACTGGTGAACTGGCTACGGGCGAATTATTATTATTTAATTAATAGTAAGCAATACATTATTTTATTGATTTCGTGGGATTTATTTGTAACTAAATGTTAATAATCCGCTAGTACTGTGTTTAAGAGTACCTTAAATGAAATAATTATACGGTTCCAATTTCCAGTTCGCATGATATGGAGATTCAAGAGTAAGCATACACTTCCAAATACGCAATCTCATATTACATATAATTTTTGTGTCACGGTGTGCGTGATTGTACTTCTCCCAAACGGCTTGACCGATTCTCATGAAATTTTGTGAGCATATTGAGAAGGTGTGAGAATCGGCCAACATCTTACTTTCATACCCCTTAGTGACAAGGGTGGCTCATCCCAATTTTTTTTATTAAAATCGTATTAAAAATATAGCAGAACAGCGTCTGCCGGGACAGCTTGTTTATTTATAATATTATTAGAAATTAAAGTTTTATGAGTGAAGTTGTTGGTAGCACCAGAGACAAACAATATTTGCTTGTCTCTGGTAACGCGATGTAAAGTTTTTTCTTGTTTGGAAATACAAAAAAAATATAAAAAACATTAACTATATGAATTTAGAAATTCCAAGGGTAGCAAGAATTCTTCACGGGGCACTTCACTTCAATAGGGCAAGGGGAATTATTTTACTCCGAATTTAACGCGTGCGAAGACGGGGTCAAAAGCTAGTCATATGATAATTCAATATTCATAGTTAAGATAGGACAGCGTCTGTCGGGTATAACCAATATAAATTCCACTAACTGTTAGAATATTTCACTAACGAGCAACAAGGACGTCATAGCCACGTGTGAAACCACAAGAACTTTGGATACTACGAGTAGTATAGTCTAGTCAAAATAAATTCATTTGTATGGAGTAGTTTGTATTAGTTGCACTTTGGGGGAAAACTTGCCATATGGTAGATATATCATTAGTGAACCTAAAAATAAAGTCACCAATTTTGAACTAGTACTTTTTGAATCTGACAAAAATATAAAATTAATAACTCATAAACAACAATTATCATTTTGGTGATTTTACAAACAGTATTTTAGAATTATTTACCCACAATGATAATAATGTCCTGTAAAAAGTTATAATATGAATGGATATTTACTTTTACATACAAAATATTCTTTTTATTGAAACGCTAAAGTCCAATATCAAGGATTATGAATATTTACAGTAAATTATATGTGCATTATTAAGAATGTGCAAAAATCCCTCGAGAGTCTTTACTGCAAGTTAGAAAAAAATAAAAAAAAAACAGTTTTTCAACTAGTTCTAATAATGTTTTTTATGATAATGGGAGGTAAACAAGCAGGTGAATTTCCTGTTGCTAGAAACTCACCCCGATTAGTGACATGTAAGGTGTTAATGGTGCGCTGCCAAACTGAGGCTGAGATGTTAGGCCTCTAGCAAAAGTAAGTTTACTGGCTTCCTTATCCTCTGAACCGGAACGTCAACTGCAAGCACTGACGTTATGGCGGTAGGAATATGTAAGGCGGGGTTGCCAATAAGTAAGGCAGGTGCAAAACTCGGCCACCTACTTGTTAGATGTCACAGTATTAGTGACGGTAAGCCTATGCTCGCTTTTAACGAGCTGCCGGGCGGGAAAGCAGATGATCTTTTCTGCAAAGGAGCCCAGACCAACACGGGGAATCTATGTAACACCTAGACTGGAAACTGGTTCATCTTACAAGTACGTACAGTACTACTATTTGAAGTAGGCGCTTCGTCTTCACACTTTTTACTCTTTACGCTTTTATTTTTTATATAATTGGCTGACCTAATCTAAATTTAAGCGAAATGATTAATTATATAACAACAACTCTATATAAATATGTTTAAAATACTTTCGGATTTCCGAAGCTTGACAAATATAGCCGAAGCGCATAAATTAAATAGTACTTCTTTACCCCCGTCGGGAATTAAACCCCGAGACTTGTGTGGCTGGTGGCTTTAGGTGTGAATATTAACTACTCAAAGCACTGAAAGGAAGGCGGTCAATATCTTATAATTGGATTTAATATGTGGAAATGAGGGAATAAATGTCAATTTTTGAAGACGACCGTTTATCATGGAGCAAACCGCTCGAGGTAGAGTAAGTGGTTGCTGAGCTCCAACGCGACAGCCACTTGACAGATTAATTAGTTGCTTTGCGTACGACAAAATCCATTTTTCGTGATATAATTCGTTTATTCGATTCGTGTAATTTTTTTCAAAGTAATGTGATTTTTAGTGATTACTAGTGACACTTTTGCATAATTGACACAGTAACTTACATTTATATCTTTACGCCAAGTAATTTACAGGGTAGGCAGAGTGTACCCAGTTCTAAACCTCACGGTCCTGACAGACCAGCCTCGCGTCCTTAACATTCATTACCCTTTTCATACAAACATGCCTGTTTCGGAGACTCTTGACACCACGTTCGAAGACACCCAAGCGATTTGATCGTGGAATGTCAATCTAGGTCTCCCCGGGTATCCACATCCATCCACATTCGCATTGTATTTCTGCTTTGTCAATCTTTTATCTGTCATTCTTTCCACGTGACCGAACCAACGGAGCATGCCCTTTCACATTTTAAGAACAGCACTTTCTTTCGATCTTTTTCGGATATAACCGTCAGGAATGCGGTCAGCGAGCGTGACACCAGAGATTTTACGTAGCGCTCTAATTTCGACCGCATTTATCCTTCTCAGTAACTAAGCATAAAAAAACTAAGAAGTTGTTGTAAATATTCCAATCTCTGGTATTTTTCTTACTTGATGGTCTTTTTATCAGCCGACTTTCAAAAAGCAGGAGTTTAGAGGTTCGACCTCTACATATTTCTAAGAAAGAAAAAAATCCATTTCAAACTTGGATTCAACCTTTCATGTCATGCTGACGAATGCTCTAACTATTTGAGCTACTAAGAGTTCAAATCCTTTGGCGAAATTTTTAATTCCTTTCTTTGCTGTTAACGCTTTTATGTCCTTTAGATACATATTTCTAAGTATCTACCAAATGAATGTATCGTTGCAGATGAAATTCGCATTTTTAATGGCCATAACTTTCAGGATAGCGCCAAAAATGAATCTTGTATTCTACTACGGAAATGATAGTACTCTCATACCGATTGTGCAAAATTATTCTCTATCCATTACAAAATATCAAAAATGCACAACGTTAATATTCAAGTTTTCACTTCTGCCAGTTCTACCGGAGTGCAACCCGTCTTTTTTTTATATAAGAGAACGTAATTCTGATGTCCTATTGGCCCCTAGTCTTAATGTGATGATGTCATAAAATATATAATATTTTTTGTGTAAGATTTATTGATTGTAACCGCCGGTTTTACTGCGCTTATTATTTTGTTCGCTTTCTTTAAGTAAAAGTAACAGGAGACCCTTGTTAATCTAGGTCCTCTATATAGAATATGAACAGATCATCTTCTTCTCTGCCGAGTAGACCGTAAAAGACGAAAATAGTTTACATGGGTCATTACCAGCAAGTTTGTCCGGGATACACGGTTTTACCTATTCCTGTTGCCATAATAACACTGTCATGTTTCTGTCCAAAGTGCAGCAAAGATAGGAAAGATAGGGCCGTATGCTTGTTCGCTGTGTTATCCAGTGAAAGCCTCTGTGGTATAGCGGTCCAGGTGTTCACTTCATGAGGTAACAGGTTCGATTCCCGGGTAGAGCAACAAAACGAGAATATGTTTTTTTCTAATTTACTAAACAAAATCTTGCTCGGGATTGTATGTATGCGCCCAGTTCCTCAGCCAACCTCTTCGGAGATATGGGCTTGAAGATCCTTTTTTTTAGTGTTTTTTTTTAGTGTCACGAAAACGATAAGTCCTTATGCAACACTCTTGGATTTTTTTAGGAGCACAAAAGTTAAAACATTAAGAAAAAATCTTTCTTTATTAAAATTGTAATTAATTTGGTTAATACCGCTATAAATTATCTTTAAATTACAAACTTTGGACGCCGCAACGGGAGTCGCTAATATAACCTTTAATTAACCTCGATTTTGATTAAGATTTATAAATGTTTTAATATCTGCATTCGAATTACAGCGACCTAAATTAAATGCACGTATTTATTCGTTCAGATCGATTTTTTTGTAAAATGAAAAATCATTGCATTTTAAGTCCCCGATGTAAGGCTCTTCCAAAATAGGTGTTTAAATTTTTGATGACACGTCTTATAAAAGATATCCACATAAAATACCGTGATTAAATAAAATAATACTAATTGACATCCCTTGACAAATTAGAAATTACATAATTTTGTTATTTTGTTATGGTATGTTTTTTATTTTTATTTTAGTTTTATGATATTGGAATTCAAACAATCAGTCGGATTTCCTGATGGTAAGCAATTCACGCCGCCTAGAGAAACCAATAGCGGTAATAGTGCGTTGCCAACCTGAGGCACGGATGTTAGGCTTCGAGGTAAGTAATTTTTCCACTTTATCCTCCCAACTGGAACACGTCAACGGCAAGCGCTGACGTTATGGTTGCAGGAATAATAAAAATAGGAATATAGCAGTGGTACCAATGCGGACGAGTTGCTGCGAAACTCTACCTAGTAGGCCTATGCTCGCCTTTTATGAGTTGCCTGGCAGTAAGGCAGATAGCCTATTCTGCAAAGGAGCCAGGACCAAAACTAATTGATCAAACTCCAAAGTATGTAAATAATATCTTAAGAGTGTTAGTCAACGATACTAATACACAGAAATACCTAAATATATACTGTACTAAATTTTGTGAACATCTAGGTGTTATATGGCCGGAAATGCCGACCTTTGAATGTTCAACACACAAATGTCTGTCCCTTTCGGGAATTGAACCTAAGTCTCGTGGTCCGTTAGGCGTGTATTTTAACCTCTCCACTAACGAGGCGGTCAAATGACTTTTGGCTATAAAATTGGCATTTTGGTAAAAATCAAGAAGCAAAAGCCCGTTTGTTGTTTTTGTGTAGGTGTTATTATCGTAAAAGGCGAGCATGGGCTCACCGTCACTAACACCGTGACATCTGACTAGGTGGTAGAGTTTAGCAGCGACTCGCCCGGATTGGTACCGCCGCCTTACCTATTCCTGCCGCCATAACGTCATGACGTGTTCCGGTTCGGAGGGTAAGGTACTCGGTAAACTTACTTTTGCTCGAGGCATAACATCCCGACCTCAGGTTGGCAACGCACCATTACCACCTTTGGTGTCTCTAGGCGGCGTGAATTTCTTACCATCAGGAAATCCGTCTGCTTGTTTGCCTTCCTATAACATAAAAAAAAGATATATTGAATCATGTCTTAAACTTTTAACATTTATTTTAAAATAACCCGTGATAGAAAACATTTTTTATTTAAAAAAAAATCGATCTGTCGAAAAAAAACATGCATTTAGATCAGGTAATATAAACACAGATATTAAAACACTTGTAAATCTTATAAGCATATTCACGCTCATATCCTCGAAGAGGTATGTAGAGGCACTAGCTGAAAGATACTAAGTCCCATACTATATGTACGAGTACCTATACGAGTAGCTCAAGAGGCAAAGCATTGTATTAATATGCTTATGCAAATATTCTATGCAGCAGGAGATGTAGGTTATGGATTAAAATCCTGTATGAGATAAAGTGATTCTTTCCTGAACATTCCTTTTATACTCATCCCCAAATAGTTAAAATTAAAAAAACACTGTAAAAATATACGAAAATTAAGCTTTAAATAAAGTTCGCACTCAATAATATTGTTAAATTGATTATAGTCCTGTCGTTTGTCCGCTTCGGTTGTGTTAATGCTGATCAACAGTTTCCAATAGAGTTAACATCAGAATTGCTTTCAATTTAATTAATCGTCGATCATTGAGGATCTCGGTCTATTATGTTTTATTAATTGTTGGCTTCGTACACCTGTTGTGATTATTGATATTGCCAATTTAACTTATCTGCAGTTGGAGATAGGCCTACTAGAGTTTTATTGCTAAAACATTTTTGATAATTATTGAAAAATAACAGTAGTTGCCTGGCAACTGATCTAAGGCAGCCCTTTCTGTTATCTTAGTTAGGTTATTATTATTGACTGACAGTGACAATATCCGCGGTTTAGCTGGCGTATTCGAGTTACGTTGATCATGACGTTATTTACGCGAGTCTCGGGTTTGATACCAGACGGGGGCAGGCATTTGTGTAATGAAGTTGACGAATTCTGGGTGTTATTATTTAATTTATTCTGGTATTTATTAAAGATTTTTCATGTATCATTGACCAACACCTGTAACACAAGCATATGCTCGTAATTTGATTATTTTGGGTTTAGCTCGAAATTGTATAATTATTGATTAAATGAAAGATAAAGATACTCAGTTGGGCAAAAGTGACCTTATCCTTTTTCAAAATATATATAAATGCTATTCTCTCTCGGGCATCTATTTAAAGTAAAATTGATAAAAATTAGGCGATGTTTTTCTGCAGTGTCGAATATATTTGCATATGAAAATTACGCATCAGTTCGGTTGCTCTGTTGTGAAAAGGAAAACACAGACAGACATTCTTAATTTCATATTTATAGTAACAGAAAAGGTGAACACGATTTACCAAGCGATGTTTATTTATATACCTACAATTTAAGTTCCAATAAAAAAGAGAAAACGTATCTAAGATATTAACTGCTCTTTCATATTTTTAAATAAATGAACCCCTTAATTTTTTTCAGTCATATGACTTATTTATCCAATTATGATGAGTCATTAATTACATTATTATGACCATTTTGTCAATTTATTTGTCATCAACTTAAATAATCTATATATATATATAAAAGAAAGTGGTGTTAGTTACACTATTTATAACTCAAGAACGGCTACACCGATTAGGTTGAAAATTGGTAGGGAGGTAACTGAAAACTGGAAGAAGGACATAGGATACTTTTTATCCTGTTCAGTTGTGAGGAAACTGGGAAAAACGTTTTATTTTTCCCATACAAACTGAACGGGCTGAACGAAGTTCGCGGGAACAGCTAGTACTTTATTAAAATAACTCGGATTTTATGTATATGAGTAATATAAAAGTTTCAGCGAAAAGTTTCTCAAAAATATTGTATTGTATTGTATAACATTATTTGAATCGCATGTTGTTCGTATCTGGTTTTGTTTTGAGATCACCATATTAATAAGACGTTATAGGACTTGAAAGATGAAAACGGTAGCATTTAATTCAATTGCAATTAAACAAGGAAAACAATATTTTAATTTGTCACAACCGGTCACAAATATAATCCCGGGCAACGATATCTTTATCAGAAAATAGAAAACACACCTTTTTTTTGTTGCTCGACCTAGGGATCGAACCCGGGACCTTTAATTAAAAAAATATATTTAGTTTTGTATATCCTTGTAGTGTGTTCATTTTGACTAACATAAAGTGGTCGCCTCTGTGGTCTAGTAGTCCAGGTGTTGGACTTGACTTCATGAGATCCTGGGTTCGATTCCCGGGTCAGGCAACAAAAAATGTGTTTTTCCAATTATTCTAATACTTAAATAAATGTTGCTCGGAATTGGACATAAGTGCTCTGTTGGCGATAGGCTTGCCACTCTGTGGGACTTAATGTCTTCGGCTAGTTGTGGGTGCTCTGGTTTTGCCTCTGCCTACTACTTCGGTGATACTCGTATGTGCGTGAAGATTTTGTTTTATAATAAAATATATCATATTATTATGCTGCTATAGGCAGTGTTTGTTTTTTACCACCAGGAGAGCCAATGACGTAAAATATCATATTTAGTCAAAATCCCTAACCACTTACATTAAAGGGCTAAGGATGTGGAAATATTAAAACGTCTCACAAAATGCTTTTAGGCAGCATGAAACGAACGCAGCATACGTAATGCTTCTATGTGTCTAAATAAGTAAAGTACCTGACAGTAACATTTGTAATGAGTCCTTCTTTTCCTAAGTTTTAGTTCCTTGTTATTTCATTGATTTTAAAAATTTATAAATGTTTCACCCGTTTGTATGGGAAAAATTAAAATGTTCTTTTCCTAGTTTACTTGCAGTTGAATAAAATGTTACCATTTTCATCTTTCACATCTTACACATATGATGGTTTCAAAATAAGCCGACTGCATATGTATTTAAAATTTAGCTCCAGCACGAGGAAGTGCATAAAATTTAACTTACAAGAGTTATCCCGGACAAACATACAGACGTTTCAAGTTAAAAAATAGATTGTAAAAGAAGTAAATAAATAAACAGAAACGTTTCCATTCGTATTTGCACCTAAAAGCCCTCAGTTTCGGCAGTAAAAGACTACACTTTGAACGAAGTGTTTGCAGTATAGTTGGGGATCGGTTTTATTATTTCATAGTAACTTTGAACTGCTTCTTGATTAGAAATTCAGAGTGGAGGGTCAGCTTCCTTTTAATAATAAATAACCTCTGTTGTTTGACTATTCAAAACAATGCAAAGCGGAAGCGAAGGTTTACTTCGTCTATAAGATCCAGTATCTGAAAATTATCTGTATCTCAGTATATCTATTCTATATCTTTTTGCTCGGACGCAGGAGCATCAAATTTGGCACACTTATAGTTTATGTGTAGGAGAAATGCAGAACGCTAATATTTTTCAGTAATATTGCTTATGAAGTACATTAAATCAATAAATAAAACATTACCCACACTTCCATGCATTTGACACACACAAACAAATATATTGATGATACCGATAAAAGATCACAGATGGCGCACTAATTATTCAGGAAACAAAGTAGTTGGTCTTAAGAAATGAAGATGGCGTTCTTATCAACTTCTGGTCGAGTTTCGACCAATGGGCGACCACTAGTAGATTTAAATAGAGGTTTGTTGTTTGTCATTCGAATTCAATATTCACAGGACAGAGCAAAACGACATCTGTTGGATCAGCTACTTTTAAATAATTCAGAATAGTTTGTTTGATATAATTTCCGATTAGAAAAATCGCTATTAAATTTTTCGTACACATGAAGCCTCTCTATATTTAAACAGCGAACATACTCAAGCATTTTTAGGTAAATGTACGTTTTAATGAAATGAATGTTACAAATAGGGTTGTCAACTATTAATAATAATAATAAATCTTTATTTCACGTAAACCTACAAGAGGCACCTGTGACGCGTCTATACAATAATAATAAATATTAGAAACAGTATTATACTCGTACTATCATTAAATTACAGTTTTAATTATTTAACAAAAATGAAGTAAATGAAATGCTGTAATTAACATTAGTAGGTACAAAGTGGCGGTAAGATAGTAATAGAGCTTAAATTATTGTCTGTAATCTTGTATTGCCTCTGTGGTCTAGCGGTTCAGTTGTTGGACTTGACTGCATGACGTCCCGGGTTCAAAAAAAATGTTTATGAGAAAATTTTATTGAAAGTTAAGAAAATACAATAAAATTATATTAAAAATATTCTTTTATTAATAAATAAATAAATAAAACGTCCCGGTGTTACAGTACCGCCTATCACATTATGGAACTTAGTATCTTCGGTTAGTCGTGGGTGGTTGTGTAGGCAGAGGGCCTACCTCTTCGGGGATGTGGGCGTGAAGATACTTACTTAAATTATTGTAAATAATTTAAGTAATTGGAGTCAATATTAAAACATAAATGAAAAATAAACTGCCTTTTAAATTTTTTAATAATATTTGGTATTTCGAAGCTTTAAAAACACATTCTGAAAGCATGTCGGATTCGCTCTTAAAAGGTTTCGTAGTAGCATAAGTCTATCCCTAAATTATGTTGGGAGTAGAAAAGAAATAAATAAAAACAAAATTTTCTAAACATGTTGCTCGGGTATTGTATATGAGCCCGGTTAGCGAGATAGGCTTGCTACATTGTGGGACTTGGTCTTCGGCTAGTCGTAGATACCCTGGTTGTGCCTCAGACTTCCCCTTCAGGGATATGGGCGGAAAGAGACTTACTTTTTAGATGTCAAAAATACCACTTTAATTTTTCATAAGCATTTGCTTATTCATATTTGCAGTTTTTGAAAATGTGCCTTATCTCTATCAAGTATCTTTATCAAGTTTAAATTAATTTTCGTGGAAAATTTTCATTGAAATCTGAAGCACTTACTTTTTTAGAGTTTGCGCTTTCTTAATTAGTCAGAAGGGGGGTGACACACATTGTATCACTTTGGAAGTCTTTATACTTGAAGCGATTAATTTAAGAAACAAATACATTAAAAAACTTAATGTAATACTAGGTCTACTAGGTGGTAGAGTTTCGAAGCGACTCACCCGGATTGGTATCACCGCCTCACCTATTCCTGTCGCCATAACGTCATGACGTGTTCCGGTTTGGAGGGTAAGGTAGCCGATAAATTTACTCGACCAAACGCGAGGCTCGGGTTCGATTCCCGAGGGGGGCGGGCATTTGCGTGATGAACATTTAGATGTCTATGTTTCCGGGTCTGGGTGTTTATTAAATTATTCTGGTGTCTATTTAAGTATTTCTATGTATTAGTATCGTTGACTAACACCCATAACACAAGCATATAATTTGCTTACTTTGGGCTTAGATTCAATTTGTGTGACTTGTCCGGGAATATTTATTTATGAATTTATCTACCTACCAAGTTCCAAGTGTGTGTGTGTGTGTGTGTGTGTGTGTGTGTGTGTGTGTCTATGTGTCTGTACCATACGGACAATGATAAAAAATATGCGAGAAGAACTGAATACTCACACACAAACGAGTTTTTAAAACATTAAATAATACTGTTCATTTTCTCAAACAGTGTCTATTTTCATAAAGTGACATAAATATATCTTAAACTAGCTGTCCCGGCGAACTTCGTTCCACCCGCTCCGTTTGTATGGGAAAATTTTAAATGTAGGTTTTCTTAGTTTCCTTGCAGTTTTTCTTATTTCTTACCTGTTAAACCTACCCTGGACTTCTACAAATAATTCAAAACCAAAATGAGCCAAATAGGTCCAGCCGTTCTCGAGTTTTAGCGAGACTAACGAACAGCATTTGATTTTTATATATATAGACTAGCTGTCCCGGCGAATTTCGTTTCACCCGTTCAGTTTTTATGGGAAAAATTAAAATGTTGATTTTTCCAGTTTCCTCGCAATTTTTCCATTTTTCTTATCTTTTAAACCTTCTCTGGACTTGAACAAACAATTTAAAACCAAAAATAGCCAAATTGGTTCAGCCGTTCTCGAGTTTTAGCGAGACTAACGAACAGCAATTGATTTTTATATATATAGATATAAAATTCTCGTGTCAGAATGTTCATTTCCGTAACGGCTTGACCGATTCTCAGGAAATTTTGTGAGCATATTGAGTAGGTCTGACAATCGGCCAACATCTATTTTTGTTACCTCTAAGTGATAAAGGTGACTCCCCCAATTTTTTTTCTAAAATCAATTTAAAAATATAGCAGAACAACGTCTGCCGGGTGAGCTAGTTTTATTTGTATAACAAAAGTTGTCAACCCTAGCTACAGAGCAAGGATGCTGGGTACAGATGTTTATATAGGAAGCTTGAAACAGCCAAAATGCGGAAACGCTCTTTAGTCGCAATTTATCAAATGTTTTCGACGGTCGACTTCAAAAGGCTGAGGTAATGGCTTCCCTGACATATTTAAGTATAAACTATCTACTGCTTTAGGTGCTTTTATGAAATCAAAGTCCGGACACACCACCCCATTGACTACTGGACTAATTGACAGTTTAGTTAGCGCTGGGAACTTAGTTTTTAGTTTTGGCGGTAGGGAAATGACTGAAATGAATTTTCCCTCTGTTTGTCCTGGTCCTCATGTAGAATAAGGCAGACATGTAGCTCCTTGCTAGTCAACTCATAAGAGGCGAGTATAGGTTGACTAGGCTATTACAAATGGTCCCACTGGTACTACTAGGAGGTAGAGTTTTGCAGCGTCTCATCCGAGTTGGTACCACCGACTTACCTATTCCTGCCACTATAACGTCATGACGTATTAATTCGGTTTGGGGGGCTAAGGTAGCCGGTAAACTTACTTTTGCCTCACATCCCGGCCTCAGGTTGGCGATGCACCATTACCACCTTTGGCGTCTTTAGGCGGCGTGAATTTCTCACCATCAGGAAATCCGTCTGCTTGTTTGCCTTCCAATATCATAAAAAAGAGTATCTGTGCAGCATCTAATCCGTCTACAATATAGGTACATTTCGATGAAAATATTCTCCTATTTTTGTTGTTTGTAAACTAAATTTGCCAATTATGATGAATTTGAATTGAAAATTTTACCACCGCACAGTAGTCCGATAAATTTTGGTTATCATAGGACATCTAATTAATAGCCTTATTTATTAAACCGGCGAATAAATCTCATTGACACAAAAATCAGTGATCATTTATAAGTCATTTAGTTTTCGTGAGAATTTAGTTTATTTTAGTTTTAATTTTAGTTTCGAATACGAAGTCATTTTTCAATTCTATATTTCTCTCTATATTTAACTATATATGACAATTTTATATTTCTCTCCATAAATAACTATGTGACAATTCATCAAAAAATAATGTTTGTAGTGATTCAATTTTTTTATAGGTGTGTTAATAACCAACAAAGTGCTTGTCGTAAATATAAAAAACTGTATCCCACAAGCTGTTCCTTGCGGCGTTGCCCACGTGGTCAATGGTCCCACAGGAACATTTTTTAGGGATAAAACCTATCATATGTGTAAATCTAAGTTACCCCCTAAGTCTGTGCCAAATTTCATGAAAATCAGTTCATCAGTTTTGCATGAAAGAGTAACAAACAAACATAAAAACTTTTTGCATTTATAATAATAATAGTATTTAACTAGCTGCTTCTTTTTATGAACACTCTGTATATATATCTATTTCGAACTCTAGTATACCCAATATCAAGCAGCAACATCTTATATACCAATAAAATATTCACATACAGTAGATATCATGCCCAAGCAAGCCTACAGCTAAATGCTATGTATTCCAATTTGCGGTCAGCTCATTTGGTGTGGGATTAGAGCATGTGTTAGAATAATCTGTTGAAGTGTCAACATTTATCTAACATACTGTATACGAACTAGAAAACAGAGTGTATTATGACGCGTACTAATTTATTTGCTAAATGGATTATTTTCAATGCTTTTAATGTGGGATAATTCCATGCATATTTTATCGAATATAATATATCTGTTATAACGTTACTGATTGTGATAATAAACAATGAAGTTAATAAATATAATATAAATATATATATATATATAAGGGGGATATATGTATCCCCCGTGTTGGTCCGGGCTCCTTTGTAGAATAGACCATCTGCCTTCCTTGCCAGGCAGCTCGTAAAAGGCGAACAGAGGCTCACCGTCACTAACACCATGAATTCTGACTAGGTGGTAGAGTTTCGCAGCGACTCACCCGGATTGGTACCACCGCCTTACCTATTCCTGCCGCCATAACGTCATGACGTGTTCCGGTGCGGAGGGTAAGGTAGCCGGTAAACTTACTTTTGCTCGAGGCCTAACATCCCGGCCCGAGGTTGACAACGCACCATTATCACCTTTGGTGTCTCTAGGCGGCGTGAATTTCTTACCATCAGGAAATCCGTCTGCTTGTTTGCCTTCCAATATCATAAAAAAAAATATCCTGTGACAAATTACATAAATTGATCTAACCCCATAATAAGTAATTTATATGATTGTGGTGTTGGCCAAAGATACTAATACGTCGAAATACTTAAATAAATAATCTATATATTAATACGTCATGCCAAAACTTTGACCCCTTTTTAGGGAAATTAAGAGGGCACAGGAGCATAAAATTTGGCATACTTATAGTTTATGTGTAGGAGAAATGCAGAACGCTAATATTTGATTTATTATTATTGATAATGCTTATAAAGTACATTAAATCAATAAATAAAACATTACCCACACTACCATGCATTTGACACACACACACAAATATATTGATGATAACGATAAAAGATCACAGATGGCGAACTAAAAAGTTTGGAAACAAAGTAGTTGGCGTTCTTGTTAACAAAATATTAAAGTTTATTGTGGTCAAATTTCGACAATGGGCGACCACTAATAAAATAAATTTAGTTAACACCCAGAGGTAGAAACAAAGATATCTGATAGACAGATATCACCCAAATGTCTATTTGCATGAGTTTATATTTAATCGAATATATCTGTAATTACTTGGCTAATTTTGAGAATAAAGAATAATGATAATAAATATTACCAGACAAAAAACACAAATTAACACCAAAGTAAGCAAATTGTATATTTGTGTTATGAGTGTAAGCCAGCGATACAAATACGTTAAAGTACTTAAATAGATACTGGAATTATTTTAATAAACCCCTAAACCCGACAGAAATACAAATATCTAAATGTCCATCACAAAAATGTCTGTCCCCGTCGGGAATCGAACCCGAGCCTCGCGGTTGGTCTGTGGTATTAGTTAATATGCTAAAATAATGCTATGCTAAGCTTCGACCAACGAGGCTGTTTGATAAATTTTATTTAAGTTTCAAATGTGACTCTTTCCTTTTACCTTTTAAAAAGGTACCTATGTATTAATAATATATGAAGTAGCTTTTTCGTGAAGTAGCTTTTTCCAATAGGGATCCCGCGGGATCCCTATTGGAATCGGGATAAATTGTAATGTCACTCTTCTATCTTTACGCTAAATATTTGTATGTATGTAACGTGAAAGAAAGACAAACATACAAACACACTTCTAGTCTATAGAATTACGCAAGTTTTGTAACTTACGCAAAAGTTTTGAAACTTTTTGTATAGCATAACAGCAGCCTACACACATGAAAGGTCTGAGTCAGAAAGCTGTGACGATGTAATAGCATCTAGAATGAGAGCATTTGTGAAGAGGGATTTGAGGATAGTAAGCACAGTGGTTTCTTTTTTAAAAAACAGATAGTCAAGTACCCCTTTCGCCTACATCATCAGAGCTTGAATATAATGTAGCTTATATTGAAGCCTTTAAAGCAAGCCTTTGAGTTGAGTGCTTTAAGAGCAGGAAAATTGCAAAAAGCTTACTTCATTTCTAGAAGTCAATCATGACGTAGTAAAAAATAATTGTTTTTCTCAATTTCCCTTCATCAGATCTAGACTTGGTAACAAAGGGACCACCTCGAAAGTGTGGTGTTTCCAATAAAAACGTTTTTTTAAATCGTTTTAGACTTTTTCTAATAAAAATTAATAATAAATAAATATCCCTGGATAAGTTACACAAATTGAAACTAAGCCCAAAGTGAGCAAACTGTGTGCTGATGTTATGGGCATGGTCAACAATACTACTTATATAATACTTAAATACATACCAGAATAAATTTAATAAACACCCAGACCCGGAAATGCAGACATCTAAATGTTCATCACACAAATGCCCGTCCCCGTTGGGAATCGAACCCGAGCGAATAACGGACGGAATAATGACGGAGATATCGATTGACATACATAAAAGAAATAGGGAAGTCGAACATATAACCTTCTTTGTCAAAATTTTCAAAACATTTGATGAAAAAAAACGAACGAACATACATCAGTCAAATGGCCCACTATTATATTGTGCACGTTCTCTTTAAAGCTATCACAATCGAAAGCTTTCTAACTAAGTAATTAATTATTTAATTTAGCTTGCGGTTTAAATTGATTAACTAGTGAGCGTAATGATTGATTCGATTATAAATACTTTATTTAAAATAACCATTTTCTGACATGTTTTAATTGATTGCTTTTCTTAATTAAGCAATTAACTGAATTGATTTTTGTTTAACTACTGCAAAATATGTAAAAAAAGTATGTTAACTGTTAAATATACATGCAACATAAGTACAATTACAAATCACTAATACAAAATTTAGACATAACTAGCTGTCCTGGCGAACTTCGTACTGCTTGATATGAACAGGTAGGTACCTACTAACAGTTGGTATGGATTACCCCACTTGGAATGGAAATTTGGGATGGAATTTTCCCATTTTCCCTGCAATTTTCCCATTGTTTTTCATAAGAATCTTGACATGACGATAACTGACTGAACAAAAAAAGGTATGTGTGCGATTCACACACGATAGAAGTAAAACTTCAGTACATCGACGATGAGATGAATATATATTTGTATCTATTACCTGTCGTTTTCCCGTTGCACTCGTTTTGAAATCACAACGATTCTAAAGAAGTTCCACTCCAAAAGTTTCACTTCAAAAAAGAATTAGCAAAGTCGTTGCATCCGCTTAGGCGTTATGCGATGGCCACGCGAAATTTTATACACACGTATGTAGTTTAGAGTAATATTATTAGATATGTAAACAAATTTCACTTAACGAATTATAATACTTTTAATAAGATCTATAGCATTTTTCTCTTAAAGGATTGTTTATTCACAATTTTACAACAACATTTCGTTTTGAAACTTACGATATTTAGTTTTACAAAACTTAATTTTATTACCTAAGTACTTTTATTTTTTTATTTTATTTTGCTTCTGTGGTCTAGCGGTCCGGTATCGGACATGACTTCTTGAGGTCCTCGGTTCGATCCCCAGGTCGGGCAATAAAAAACGAGTGTGTGAACTCATGTACGCACTTAAGAAGTTATACTTCTTTGGCGTAACAATCCAAAAATACCATATAAAAAATAAAAAGTTTAGCAACTAGCTTCAGGGTGTTGCTTTTTGCTGTCGGTAGCAACTAACTTCAGACTGCACATTTATCTGTCGGTGTGGGCGCGCATCGTAAAAATTCACTCTCATCATTTCGATAAGTAACTAACACTGCTTAATAAATTTACAAGACCTAATTTTATTACTTGCTTTTGTTTTACTTCGCCTCTGTAGTCTAGCGATCAGGCATCGGACATGATTTCTTGAGGTCCCCGGTTCGATTTCCAAGTCAGGCAACAAAAAAAAGTAAAAAATAGGTTTATTTTCAATTTTCTGATAAAAATGAAGTTGCCAGGAATTGATGCTCGGTTGGCGATAGGTTTGCCGCTTATCACATTGTGGGACTCACTATCTTTAGCTAGTTGTGGGTGGCCTGGTTGTGCTACGTACCTTTTTCGGGATAGGGGCGTGAAGATACTTATTTACTGATATGTGTAATATTTCCGTTTTAATTTTTTATTAAAAAAATTGAATTTTTTTGGGGTGTTTAGTATTTTCTAAACGTTGCTCTAATTTCCCTTCATGTATTAATATTAAGAGATTATTGACATTTACTTTGACATTGACATTAAAGTGTTATTGACATTTGCAAGAAATTATCTGTGGAAATGCCTACTAGCAATTCGACGAAAATTAAACTTTTCCATTTCAAAAATAGAACATGAATGTATTCAAAAGGACATGGATAGAGCATTGACAAACATGGACGATATAGAGTAGCATGTAAATTAAGTTCGAATGCACGAATATGAAAAGCATACTCAACTTGGTCTCGCTACTGTTGAGAGTAAAACATATTTCGTATTTCGTGTAGTTTGGTGAATTAGTTTCTTAGTTATTAAGCTCTGGCTATTGTCTACTAATTAGTAGACAACAGCTAGAGCTTGTTTGCGGTTTTTAGATTTGTAATAACATATAATTATACAAAGCAGATATACAATGCGAATGTGGATGGATGCAGGTACCCGGGGAGACCAAGACTGACTAATCGGATATTATCCGAGGGTGGTGTCAAGAGTCTCCGAAACGTTTGTATGAAAAGGGTAATGAAGGTGACGAAAGCAAGACAGGTTTGTCAGGATCGTGAGGTCTGGCACTCGGTACTCTCTGCCTACGCCGTAAGGGACTTGGCGTGAAGATATGAATGTAGGTATGTATGTTGTAGATAATAATACTTTATTTTATCTGGTAGAAAACCTTTAATGGTTTTCGCAGCGCACGCGAAAAAATACATTTTAAAGCCGGGTCGTTGACCTCTAGTATGTGATATTTTTATCATGCCAGATAATAGAAGATACGTATGGATCTTCGAAATAACAAGTTGTAAACTACGTGACAAAAGTAACGCTTGCACTTTGATCAGTATTTCCGCCTACACAGATGAGAGGACAGGATATATCCCTTAGATTAAAACTTCAGAAATGTACTTATGTAGAATATTAAGCAGGTTTTTTGTATTTCAGCTCTTCAATGGCATTGTTTTAGGGGATTAGGAGACAAATTAGTTTATAAAGTAGTCGAGAAACATACTACGCAAGGAGCTTAACATCAGAGATTGATAACGCACTTTCAATATCTTAGATGTCTTCAGCAACAAATCTCTATTACCGCAAGAAACTCCACTTACTTCTTATACCGTATAAAACCGCCATTTTGAATTTAGAATTACACAATGTCCCCGTGATGTTCCAGGCTTCTTTGCAGAATAGACCATTTGCCTTCCTGCCTCGTAAAAGGTGAGTATAGGCTTACCGTCACTAACACCGTGACATCTGGCTAGGTGGTGGAGTTTCGCAGCGACTCATCCGGATTGGTACCACCGCCTTACCAATTCCTGCCGCCTTAACGTCATGACGTGTTCCGATTTGGAGTGTAAGGTAACCAGTAAACTTACTTTTGCTCGAGGCCTAACATCCCGGCCTCAGGTTGGCAACGCACCATTACCACCTTTGGTGTCTCTAGACGGCGTGAATTTCTTGCCATCAGGAAATCTGTCTGCTTGTTTGCCTTTCTATCGTAAAAAAAACAATGAAGTTTTTATCCATATTTCCATACTACAATTTTATCATAAATATAATAATGAAATCTGTATGAAAGTCTGTATGTTTCTTTGTTAAATTTGTACGGCTAGACAGCTCCTAAGTTGTTGTACAGTTGTTTATCTTCATATATTTAAAAATCCGCCATATTGGATTTAAATACTTTATTTCTATCTTCCAAGCTTACCAGCAAGTTTTTTAAAGTTACAAATTAGGCTTATGAGTTCGAATTTCAGATGCAAAACTTGACCCACGCTTCCTAACGAACGGATTGACGGAAGTTAAAATAAAACGGTGTAAATGTAACACGGTACGTAGGTAATTTAAATAGCTTGTATGAAAGGGAAATGTAGCTGCAACTCCAACTATTTTTTTTTTCATTAAACAGTTTTGGATCTTCATTAAATTATTTAAATAGTTCCAGCTCCATGTAATCTAGATAAATATAAGAATCAACGCCACTTTTCGTTGTAATTTTATAACTTAAAAACGGGCTCACCTATCCAAACCAAATGTTTAGGCTTTGTTCGGACTACTTAGTAGATGGTTTATGTGAAGTTTGCATAAAATAGGTCAAGCAGCTCTTCATTTATAACTATTTGGTAACAAATAAATGCAATAAATGGCGGATCATTTTGTTAATGGGTATTTATCAGTCAAATTTAATCTTTTTTCATATGGTTATTGTGCTGTCATATTGAAACTTTTTTCAGTTGCTTTTTTCTTTTTTTGTTTTATTGTGTCATTCATGCGGTAATTTCTTTTTGGGCGTGCTTCGATAAAGCAGATTATAGGTACGTAGCGAAGCACGTACCGGGTCGCTAGTTCTGTATATAAATTGACATGTAAACTTTTAATAAAACTGTTTTAGTTTGATAGTCATACTTTACAGATTTCCTTAAGAAACTTAGGAACTGGAAATGTTTACAGTTCCTAAGTTTCGCGGTTTAGAAATAATGCTAGATCCACACCTTTGCCGGTTTCCACAAACTACAAACATATTATTATCGCCTCTGTGGTCTAGCGGTTCAGTTGTTGGACTTGACTGCATGAGGTCCCGGGTTCAAATCCTGGGTAGGGCAACAAAAAGAAAATTAGGTTTTTCCAATTTTCTAATAAAAAAATGTTGCTCGGGATTAGAAATGTGCCTGGTTGGCAATAGGTTTGCCACCTATTACATTGTGGGGCTTAGTGTCTTCGGCTGGTCGTGGGTGCCGTGGTTGTGCCTCTGCTATCCCTTCGGGAATATGGGCGTGAAGATACTACAAACATATTACTCTTGAGTGATCCAAACTGCGTTATCCACACGTTTGCGAGTACGTTAGTGTGTAATGTGTTTTGAAGTAGCAAAAATGGCGGACGTCCAACTATCGTCAGTTTATAACATTTGGTTTTACTTTGGTTTAAAATAATGAAACGAGAGAAAACTAAAGTAAACGACAATTTGGCGAAGAAGATGTTCGATGAATAGACTTTAAATTTCTTAATTCCTCAACTGGCCATAATAACGTCATGACGTGTTCCCGTTTGGAGGGTGAGGTAGCCGGTAAACTTACTTTTGCTTGAGGCCTAACATCCCGCCCTCAGCTTGGCAAAAAAACCATTACCACCTTTGGTGTCTTTAGGTGGCGTGAATTTCTTACTATCAGGAAATCCATCTGCTTGTTTGCCTTCCAATAATAATAATAAAGCTTTATTGAATTCCATAACGTAGTAATAGTGTTATCTACATAATACAAATATTAAATTGATTTACCAATTTTTTTCTATAATACCTAGAAGTTAAGTTCATGAATTTAATTTTAGTACTTCCAATAATAATTATATATTTATTTTTTTGTTTTTATTGACCCCATTTGGGTAAAAGCGTCCCCCAAGGAGTTCCACGATTCTCTATCCTTTGCAGTCTCCAACCAGCTTCCGCCCGCCGTTGCTACTAATTCGTCTGCCCATCTACCTCTTGTTCTAGTCTTCTAGTCTTCTTTTTTTATCCCTGTAATCTTTGTGTTCTGGATTACAAATGCTGGGTGTTTCTTGGGAGCTTTCCAGAAAAAAAATTTCATCGTTGGAATAGAATTTTCAAAAATGAAAATACGTAAGGCACAACACAATAAAACTCTCAAAAACTTGTAAATAAACAACGACTGTTTTGTTGTCGATGTACGCACCGGCATAACAAAATCATGAAATCAGAATAATGAAATTATGTACTGGCAGAGATAGCTCTGAAGCGATAAGACCGCCTTTGTGCACCTAAGTTAAATATTATTATAAGTGAAAGAGTGTGTATTATTTTGTAAATTTTGGTGCATAAGAAAGTGTATTCATTCATTCATTCATTCATTAGTAGGTAGTCACACCAAACAAAATAAAGATATAATTCAAAAGTAGATTTTTTAATCTCAAAGCTCCTACGATTATTAAAAACAAACACTTATGGCAAAAGGACAACCCAATATATAATTTCTCATTTAATAAATATTCTGCCAATCAAACAACGTAATTCCTTAACTAAACCAAATAGTACACATGAATTAAATCTATATATATAAAAGAAAGTGGTGTTAGTTACACTCCTTATAACTCAAGAATGGCTGAACCGATTAGGCTGGAAATATGTGGGGAGGTAGCTTAGCACCGGGAGAAGGACATAGGATACTTTTTATCCTGTTCGATTGTGAGGAAACTGGGAAAACAACATTTTAATTTACCCATACAAATTGAACGGGTGGAACGAAGTTCGCGAAGGTCGGCTAGTATTTAATAAAAATGTGCCTTGGTGCACGGTTAAGAAAGCATCATTCGATAGTAAATCCTAGTGATTTTCAGTAATGCTTTTAATGTAAAGAAAAATAATAATTGTAAATCTTTTGTCTATACTAATAATCTTATGATTATGATGAAGAGGAAATGTTTGAATTTTTGTTTGTTTGTTTAAAATGAATAGGCTCCGAAACTCCTGGACCGATTTCAAAATTTTTTGTACCCTTAGAATGCTACATTATCCCTTAGTGTCATAGACTTTGCTTCATCAAAATCGGTGCAGTAAAAGCCAAGTTACGCAGGCGAAGCTGCGTGAACCTGCTAGTCATAAATTATAAAAAAACCGATTTGTTATGGCAAAATAATCTCGTTGCGAACATATAAACAACACGTTTCGCTTCACTGTGTTAAAACAAATACTCTGCTTTAATTACTCTAATATTAAAAAAATCGCATTAAAATGTTGCTTAGTTTTAAAGATCTAAACATAAATAGATACAGACAGTGTAAGCGACTTTGTAATGATATTATAGTTTATCCCAACCCCGACGACTGTACTAAGTGAATCCTGGAAGACCTGGTATGGGTCACTGCATCGTAAGTGTAAATGGGTCGGCGGCTTGATGGACTGACGATCCGATTAATGCCCTCCCTGCCTGTAATCAAGAAACGAGTCGTTTAGTTTACGAACGGTAGTATTTTGTACGGATCGTAACCTTTAAACTGTCTGTCGGTGTCGCACTTTGTAGATGATTATAAACTAATAAATATTCCTGAATTTCAATCAGGTAAATTCGTTTAATCATTGAATAAGTATTTTGCTGTTTGGAAGAGCACGGGGTAATACTTATCAAAAAACCAGCTCTCCGAAGAATTCTTTTTTAAAAAAAATGCTATATCCCGAAATACGATCCTTCAAAGACGGTAATTAATACTTAATCTATAATTAAGACACATTTTGTACAGGAAATAATAACTTAATGACTGATCAAAACAAAATTGATGTTTCTGAGTTCGGCCGTTCAAGTCTTTTTTGTTAAACAAAACACACTTAAGATCGAACTTCGTCAGGTAAGTTCGTTTTATCATTCAGGTCTAGTTTTATAATATTAGGTCTATGTTTCAGAAGGGCTAGCTTTCAAAGACAGAATTCTCTATGCTCTGTAAAGGACTGGAATGACTAAAAACATTGTTCACACATGTTTATTAATATGGGTCTCAGTACAAACATAAAATATTTTTATCTACCCACAAGTCCTCATTATATGACGCGACATAAATTATATTTATGAGGGAACCCAAATTTAGAGTCCATCTGTATTAATATTTAATAGAGGGTCTTATTTACGGCCTTACCTATCCAAAACGGATACTGGTGCGTAGGAAAAACACGGAGATAGGGAAAAGGTAACGAAAGGGTCTGCGAGCGTTATTTGGTAGATTATCGGCATTTAATTGGCGTTTTTGTGATCTTAAGGGTAAGCACATGGTTTTTTAATAGTTTTGATTTAAGCAGTGTAAAGTTGCAAAAACTTACTTGAATTTTAATCACAATATGCTATTGTTAATACTTAATTGTACTTTGTTGTAAGTTTAATTGTGCACATTAAGGAGTTTATTCATTCATTCAATTTTAATATTTAATTATTTAGACAAATAGAAAATATGCCGAGTATGGCTCGAACAGTACTTATTAATAACTTTTTTTATATAAAAAAGGAAGTTCAATTATTATTAACATAATATAGATAAACCCCTTCTTTTTGGAATTGGTTAAAATTATTGGCTCTTAGACACGAAAAACCTTGATTATTTTTTTAATAAAAATCATATTTTTTTACTTATTATTCTTCAGATCTTGGGGCATGGGAGTACTACGCTAATATATGTGTAGTTCGTTACTTCAAAAACTATTGTGTAACCGAAAAGTAATGAATAATGAAAATTCGTTTTAACCTCCGCCCACGTGACGGTCCTAAGCCGTATGTTTGACTTAGGTGTAGAGTTTGTGAGTTTAGGCACTTTTGTAATGTTAGAGCATATGAGTAAAGAAAAGAAAAGCTTCTTGCAATAGAAACGCTATCTGATAATTTTTTGATGGTACGAGTCATATCGACTGATCTTGTCAACTTTTTACATGAAATGTTAGAATGGAATTCATTTTTCTAGAGATCCGAATCCAATGAGTCCATATTCGCATTTTAAGGAGCTACGTACCAAGTCTTGACGTATTTCAACTTGTTGCTTAGACTTTTAGTTGTTTATCATAAGAGCTCCCGATCACTGATTAATTAGTTGGTATTTTTTTGAAGTTTTACATAGATTAATCTATGTAAAACTTCAAAAAAATTAAAAAAAACGTATTAATATTTATTAATACGTGATCCTAAAACTTTGGACCCCTTTTTACGAAAATTGCGTGGACACAGGAGCATAAAATTTTTCACACTTATAGTTTATGTGTAGGAGAAGTGCAGAACGCTAATATTTTTCAATAACAACGCTTATAAAGTACATTGAATCAACAAATAAAACATTACCCTCACAACCACGCATTTGACACACACGAACAAATATATTGATGATAACGATAAAACATCATAAATGGCACACTTAAAAGTTTGGAAACAAAGTAGTTTGTCTTTAGAAATGAAGATGGCGTTCTTATCAACAAGATAGTAAAATTAATCGCCACTGTGGTCTAGCGGTCCGGGTGTTGGACTTGACTGCATGAGGTCTCGGGTTCGAATCCCGGGTTGGCTAACAAAAAGTAAATTGGATTTTTTCAATTTTCTAATAAAAAAAATGTTGGTCGGGATTGGAAATGTGCCCGGTTGGCGATAGGCTTGCCACCTATCACATTATGGGACTTAGTGTCTTCGGCTAGTCGTGGGTGCCCTGGTTGTGCCTCTGCCTACCTCTTCGGGGATATGGGCGTGAAGATGCTTTTTTTAGTGAAATTTATTATGGTCGAATTTCGACCAATGGGCGACCACAAGTTATCTTGATTATGAAGGTTCTCACTGTATTAAAACAAAAAAATACTAATTAATAAATATTTGCACACTGTACTAATGTGAGAAAGGTCTGCAAAAGCGAATGTTTTTTAGAATCGTACCTAAGCCTGAAAACGCAGTGGACTCTCACGTAGAGAATTCGTCCTTTTTCGTTGGAATAATAAAAATGAGGTAAATCCTTCGTGTTCAGCTTCTCGGCATGTGTCGTAGTTATTCACGGATGCTGAACGTGACCGAACCAATTGAATGACCGAGCACATTTTTCCTCTTCTAAAGTCTCTGGTTCTTTTCCAATTTGACGTGTCAAATTGTTGCTTTTTGTGATAAAATAACGAACAAGCAACGGCTCTCCTGACGGTAAGAGATAACCGTAGCCTATAGACACTTTAAATGTTATAGGAACGTCGTTATCTTGTGGCCGAGGTGTTAAGCCAATAATTATGGATGTCTGCCGGCTCCCTACCCTCTGGACCGGAACATGACACTGTTGTTGTACCACTTATCCCCGTGTTGGTCCGGGCTTTTTCGCAGAGTAGACCATCTGCCTTTCTGCCAGGCAGCTAGTAAAAGGCGAGCTCAGGCTTACCGTCACTCGCACCATGACATCCGACTAGGTGGTAGAGTTTCACAGGGACTCGTCTAGATTAGTACCACCGCCTTACCTATTCCTGCCGCCATAACGTCAATGTTTGCCGTTGACGTGTTCTTGTTCGGAGGGTAAGTTAGCCGGTAAAATTATTTTTGTTCGAGGCCTAACATTTCGGCCCCAGGTTGGCAACGCACCAGTACCACCTTTGGTGTCTCTAGGCGGCGTGAATTTCTTACCATCAGGAAATCCGTGTGCTTGTTTGCCTTCCAAAATCATAAAAAAAAGTTGAATCCACAGAATGTTATTGGAAAAGTGCGATAAACGGAAAGTGAAGTCTCGTAGGAATATTATCGCGTCAAGCAATTCATTAAAATCTCTGTGGTCTAGCGGTCCAAGTATTGGACTTGGGTTCATGAGGTACCGGGTTCGATTTCCGGGTCGGACAACAAAAAGAAAATGTTGTATTTCCAATTTTCTAATAAAAAAAATTGTTGCTCGGGATTGGATATGTGCCCAGTTGGCGGTAGGCTTGCCACCTATCACATTTTGGGACTTAGTGTCTTCGGCTAGTCGTGGGTGCCCACTGGAGTAGGTGATTGTCCCTCTGTCTGCCTGGGATATGGACGTGCAGATGCTTTACTTTACTTTCATCAATGGGTATGTTGCCAATATTGTTGAAAAATTATGCATGATTAAGTATGAGTATTATTAAAAAAAACTAGTAAGATAATGATAAAATTAGTACGGAACCCTCTCGAAAACATTCCTATTTTTTAAAAAAGGAATGATCAAAATCGGTGTTTCATTGGCCGAGTATTCATGTAACAAACATCCAACAACACACCGTCCAATTGAGAACCTCCTATAGGAGCAGGTTAAAAAGGTATATTTATCTTTACAGATAAATGTGGATATGTAATAAATAGTATGAGTCGGTTTTGGTACTAACTCTCTTCATCTGTCTGTGTGTAAGTGTGTGTCGGTTTATGGCATTTTAACTCTTAAACGAATGGGTCAATTTTAAAGCGGATTTTTTGTTTTATGGCCGCCGTGATCGACTTTCGTAGCGGATAGGTTTAGATTTGTTATTTTTTTATTTTAAGGCTATGTTTATCTATTTGAAAATAATAACGTAAAGTTTTGTTTGTGTTTTCACGGATTGGTCCGCTGCATTACTCTTCGGCCAAACATAGCTTTACGCCAGAGTACATAGCTTTACGCCAAGATGCTTACGCGGTAAGCAGAGAGTATCGAGTGCCAAATCTCATGAACTTTCTTAAAAAGCTTGGATTTAAATAATAAAATATTTTAATACTTACATTAAGCAGTATAAGAAAACTACTTCACACATAAATAACGTTAACTATTTAAGGGGAAGTCGTTTTGAACTACATTGAACTAAATTCAGTGATAAATATTGATGTGTGAATTTGTATGTATGTAAGTGTAGCGTGAATCAGAAAGAAGTAATGTCTGCATCCGCGGAACGTGGCATGGAGCTGTGTGATGAACCTCGCTTTTCCCTGAATAATGAATTGGCCCAGCCGTCTTCTTGAAAAGGTATGTCGGATAGTGAATATTATCATACAATTTCAAGTTTCACTTGGTCCATTTTTTATTAAGATTCTTCAATTTGCAAAAGTTCTAAGAAATTCTACGTTTGTAACTTTTTCATTTATTTATGAATAAATATAAAAATGTGATTTGTAAGGTTTATTGTCTGCTTTTAGTGGAAATAATTGATGAGTAGGGAAGAAAATATATACTAATGATCAACCACAAAGCTCGGGTTTGATTCCCAAAGGGAGCAGATATTTGTGTGATGAATATTTAGACGTTTGCATTTCCGGGTCTGGGTGTTTGTAAAATTTATTCTGGTATTTATTTAAGTATTTCTATGTATTAGTATCGTTGACGCGCACCATCACAAGCATATAATTTGCTTACTTTGGGGTTATATTTGACCTATATGTGTAGTCTAATAATGCTTATACATTTATTAGTATCTTCACGCCTATATCCACGAAAAGATAGACAGAGGTAGGAGATAGGAGATAAGAGAGGTAGATAGGAGAGACACAACCACCACCCACGACAAGCCGAAGACACTAAGTCCCACAATGTGATTGGTTGTACCTAGCTATATGTCACGGTGTTAGTGACGGTAAGCGTTTACCGCCTTCTACGATTTGAAGTTTAAAAATAGAGTTGTTTTGTTTTAAATTAAAACCCTAAATCTAATCGAGTTAAACTTTTATATTTTTGAATGGATCCTTATTTTTGTGTAAACAAACAAAACGTGTCTATTTCAAACAATACGGCCGCTATTAGGTTCACGGATAAATTTCTCCAGGGACGGTAGAGCTTAGCTTCGAGGCTAAAACTTATCTGCATTTTGTAGAAAACGTGTGGAAAATGGTAAGTGCATCTGCTTTTGTAATTGCGAGAGACGGGATTTCCTGGGGATTGGTTTTGTCTGATAAGGAAGGTTAAGGTGGCGGCGACAAGCAAACTCTCCATTTAAAAGTAATCCTGGGCTTACTTATAGACCAGATGTTTCTAAACTAATTTCGTATACAAGCCAATTTAGAAATCAGTCATTTTGTAGCGCCCTTTTTCTATTAAAAAATCTCAATAATAGTAATATATATATATCACGCCTAAAGTTCATAGATACTAATTTGTTTTTAACTCCTTACGGCCTCTTCTGGGCTCCCGACGGCCGGATGCTTTACTCTCCGGCCCCGAACATGTTACTAAATAAATAATAATTAATCACACAAATTGAATTAAACCCAAAAGTAAGCAAATTATTTGCTTGTGATATATGGGTGTTAATCAATTTAATCAATGTAAAAAATACATTGAATTACCTACTTAATATATAACAGAATAAAGAGCCTTAAAGATTTTTGTACGAAGCCTGGCTTACCTACTGTCCGCCATTTTGTTTTTTTTTCAAAATCACGTTCACTAATAATTCTGTCAAAAATGGATAGCTAACATTAATACAAACAAAAAATAATCTGAAACAATAACGCGTAAAATGTCACATTTCGAAGATATGAGCTCCCAAAGTCGTAACTTAGTAAACCTGTCTGAACCCCGTATACCTACCTACCTTTAATAGTAAAACTTTAGTTGTTTTTAGAAAAGAAAAAAAAAGAAAGAAATTAAAAAAAATGTCTATTTATGGAATATTAGTGTTACAAAGATGTTACAAAATTATTTAAGCGTTTCAACATATTCTACCAACTTGTGGTGTGCAAATATTTTAATAGGTTCTAATAAAATTACTAATTTTAATTATTTAGTTACTATCTACAACACACTGTATTTTGTATTTATTACATGGTTATTTATAAACACAAACAATTTTTAGGCTGTAAATTAATTTATCCTTATTTACCGTAAACTACCACCGTTTCCAAACCTAGCCAGACAGGAGAAGAAACGGCAAAACAAACTCCCCGGCAACCAACCATATTAGAAATACTTTATTATTTATTCTTGTCTACAAGAAAATCTTTTACAATATAATATATTATTTTCTCTAAAAGTAAGTTGAATACCTTTTTTCTAAATTTATTTAATGGAAGTGATTTAAGATTATCTGGAATTTTGTTGTATATACGAATGGACATGCAATACACATTATTCTTGGAAATGTTGAGTTTAGCTTCGGAATGTGACGCTTAACGAGTTATTTTTAAAGAAAATTTTTTGCTTGTATTGATATTAGCTATCCATTTTTGAAAGAATTATCAGTGAACGCAATTTTGAAAAAAAAAAACAAATTGCCGAACAGTAGGAAAGCCAAAATATTCATAGCCCTTTGATAAATACCCAGACCCGGAAATGCAAACGTCTAAATAACATCAAACAAAATATGCCTGCCTCCGTCGGGAATCGAATCCGAGCCTCGCGGTTGTTCGATATAGTTAGACGTGTATGCTAGCCACTCGACAACGAGGCGGTCAAGGTTGCTGTCATTATGGTGGTAGGTTCCAATCGGGGTATGTTGCTGTACAACATTCGACCACCAGTTCTCTTGTGGGTAATGACCAATTACACAAGATCGTCTCTTACACAGGTGACCTGAACTGGCATGGTGCAAAACTAATAATATATTTATGTGACATAGTGCTGTAATAATAAAGCTCGAATAATTACACATATATCGTACTATTTGTTTGCCGACTTTATCATGGCTTCCATATACAAACTTTCGTCTTCTACTATAGTCCTTTGGGGGTTGATTTTTTTTGTGTTTGAACTAGGATCTGTAGCTATATGTATATCTTGTCTATACTAATAAATATAATAAAGAGGAAAGGTTTGATTTTTGTTTGTTTGAAATGAATAGGCTCCGAAACTACTGGACCGCTTTCAAACATTCTTTCACCTTTAGAATGCTACATTATCCCTGAGTGACGTAGGCTTTGTTACATCGAAATCGATGCAGTAGAAACCAAGTTACGCAGGCGAAGCTACGTGAAATTTTTAGTTGGTAATAAACCGTTTAATCAAGCTTGTTTCTTACACAAGTAACCCGCACCAACTTTATAAAAAACGAATATACTTTTATACTTGTGATGTGGTGATGTTCTTAGCTAGAAAGAAGCCTTTTCTCCGTTACATTAAAGATATCTCAGTTGTCTTTCACCAGAAACTTTCTTTTAGAAAGACAATTCCAATCCTTAGCGGTGCAAATAATGAAAGAAGGGGCAAACCTTTTAGTTCTAATGAGCGGAATGTCTAAGTGCGGGTACTATTTGTCGGTGCAATTGTAGTTGTATAACATTTCAATACTAATGTTATAAATTAAAAAGTTTCGCTGTCTGTTTAAATGACCTTTCTTTTTTTTTACAACATTGGAAGGCAAACAAGCAGACGGAATTCCTGATGGTAAGAAATGTCCGCCACCTAGAGACACCAAAGGTGGTAATGATGCGTTGCCTACAGGAGGCCGGGATGTTAGGCCTCGAGCAAAAGTAAGTTAACCGGCTACCTTACCCTCCGATCCGAAACACGTCATGACGTTATGGCGCAGGCGGCAGGAATAGATAAGGCGGTGGTACCAATCCGAGTGAGTCGCTGCGAAACTCTACCACCTAGTCAGATGTCACGTTGTTAGTGACAGCAAGCCTATGCTCGCCTTTTACGAGCTGCCTGGCACAGGAAAGCAGATGGTCAACACGGGGAAAACTGTTCTTAGCTGGTTAACAACTAATATATATATACATATATATATATATATATATATATTGCTTACGTTGAAAGAAGATAGCAAAACTTAAAATTAGTTTAGTAAGTGCGTAACAAAATTTCCACCACTATGTGTCTATTTCTTCGATTACCATGATAATTTTGGGCGAAGTAGACAATAACGTTTATCGGGCAGTGTCTCTAGTATATATGTACAGTAATTATATTGTGTATACTAGCTGACCTTGCGAACTTCTAATTATTTGACATTAATAGCTACCAACAACACATTTACCATGAGTTACTAACGTCTCCGTAAATTATTTGTATGTAGACAGTAAACAGCGCCTCTACTGGTAACTAATAGAACTAAATATTCAGACCAAAAGCACTTTAGATTTCGAGACGTAAATTACCGAGAGTAATCTATATAGCAACAAATGGTAAAGGCTCAGTTTGTATTTGAAAGTTTTAAAGTTGTTTTTCCCATTTTTCCCGCAATTTTCCTGGTTTTTTATAAGAACTCTTGTTATCTTAATATGAACCTTCTCCTGTCAATAGCTAACACAACAAAAAAAAAGAATTATCAAAATTAGTTTATCCATTCAGGCGTGATCCGATGACTACGCGCAATGAGGATTCATGATTATAATATACTAGCTGCCCCGGCAAACTTCGTCCCGCCAAAACCTGGGTAAAAATACCCTATCTTTTAAGTTGGACCAAACTACAGATGGTTGTGAATTTTTTTCGAAATCTGTTCAGTAGTTTTGGAGTTTATTGGCAACATACATCGTGACTCAAGATTTTTATATATATACACACTACAGTAGTTCTACTTAAATTATGCGCTTCGGCTTCAATCTTCGGAAATCCGTATGTATTTTAAATATATCTATATGGACTTGTTATTACATTTAATAAATAATTTCCCTTAAATTTAGATTAGGTCAGCTAATTTAAAAATAAAAGTATAAACTGTAAAAAGAGTAAAAAGTCTAAAGCCGAAGCGCATAATTTAAATATCTGTAACGTAAGTACAGAATTGGTAAAAATCAGTTAAGCAGTTTTACGTGAAAAGTGCAATCTTAAGAACCCTCGTTTTGGTTAGTCTGTCTTTTATAAAATACAAAGCGATAATTTGGATACTTAAAATTACTAATTTAAAAGAAATATAAAGGTAGGTATAGATCGTGTCGGCCTACCTATGGCGTATGTTTAGTATAAAATACTTTTTTATCTATCTTCTCAAATACTATTTCTAATACCATACTTACAATTTTAATTTCGAAATACCATCGACTTTAATTTTGGTGTTCGATATTTTAATCTGCTGTCGATTTCATATTAAGCGTTACTTTTGTTTGATAACTGTTATTTGATCACATTTTGTAAATGGATTTTTTTTTATAATATTGGAAGGCAAACTAGCAGACGGATTTCCTGATGGTAAGAAATTCAAATCGCCTAGAGATACCAAAGGTGGTAATGGTGCGTTGCCAACCTGAGGCCGGGATGTAAGGCATCGAGCAAAAGTCAGTTTATCGGCTACCTTACCCTCCAACCGGAACACGCGGAGCTGTTGAGCAGGCATTGACGTTATTACGGCAGGAATAGGTAAGGCGGTGGTACCAATCCGGGCGAGTCGCTGCGAGACTCTACCACCTAGTAAGTTGTCACGGTGTTAGTGACGGTGAGCCTATGCTCGCCTTTTACGAGCTGCCTGGCTGGAAGGCAGATGGTCTATTTTACAAAGGAGCCCGGACCAACACGGGGGAAAACTTTTATATGTATATGTTTTATATACGTTGTCCTAAATAAATATTTTGCATTGTTTGGACTTAGATTCATTCGTGTGATATGTTCAAATCGTTAATTTAGTTTTCTAATTCGCATAAGATAACTAATTAAGCATTAAATGCTGTGCAGCACTTTAGCGTCAGAGTTCGCATTGTCTTGTTTCATGCTTAGACTTGCACGTCTAAACACCTGACCATAAGAACCCACCAAGAACCGTTTTATCTTACAAGAAAATTTGTTTGATATAATTTAATAATATATAATCGCCTGGCTATAAGATTACACCAGTAACGTCAAAGAGCTCCTGTTTGTTTGAAAATTTAAAGTTGCAACATAAAAGAATAGAATTTCCCTAATTCGTAATATCATGATCATAAGATGTAACATTACGGTCTCATAAATATTTTGTTTTGATAAAACCCTACCTTGTCGCTTTTAAATTATAAATGTATGAAAATGTTGGGTCTAAATTTTACATATAAATATGTTTCCTGTTTGCACTGGGAGTTATGGTGGCTTGTTTGTGTATTATATGTTACGGGTTTACCCGCGAAATAAACTCAAGATAGCATAAAATTATCTTTACCCTATGGATGAATTAAGTAAATATTACCTCGTTGTTGTAAAACTGAAACTTAACTGAGGTAAACGTTATAAAAGTAACAATTGATTCCTTCGCCAAACTTTATTAAACAAACTGTAGAAACAATTTTAAAAAGTTGTTTATTTCTATATTTTTTTTTGTACGATACCATCAAATTATTGAAATGAATGAATGAATGAAAATTATTTGCGGAATATGTGTGATAAAAAGTTGTTACAAATGTATTTAAGAATAGGTACAACATATATGTATAGCGTACAAGTTCAAATTCCGTCTGTTTTTCTTTCACATTCTGTTGCTTTTTCACATCAATTCACATCAATTGCAAAACCGATTTTGATGAAATTTAAAATACATATAGTTACAAATTCGAGTTCAAATATCAGCTGTTTGTTTTTAAAAATCAAGTATAGTTGCATAATTGACCTAACATTCCGGTCATAGGACGGCGACGCGACTATAACATATACAGTGTCTGTAAGCTACGGTTTTCTCTTACCATTAGGAGATCAGCAAAAAAAATCTAATTAACAACTATTCCTATAGTAGACTAAAAGTTTAATTTTTTTTGTGTAGCTTTTTTATGTACATTTATGTATACTATTTAATTTATTTTTCTAAGCATATGTTGATTATCTTGTTGCTTAAATTTAAAATTTAACTTTTGAAAAAGCTATTGTTTGAATTCTAAGGAAACTTTATTTACGTACTGCAAATCGTAGTTACTAACAAAAGATAACAAAATATAATAAACAAACAACTTAGACCTTGAAAAAGTGACATGGTCACAGCTAATTCATAGACTTTAACTCATTCACATGGTTCAAGTTTAATTCTCAATAAGTACAACTATTTTTGTGATGAAAATGATTTTTGCCGGTAAACTTACTTTTGCTCGACACCTTACATCCCGGCCTCAGGTTGGCAACGGACCATTATCACCTTTGGTGTCTCTAGACGGCGTGAATTTCTTACCATCAGGAAACTTACCGTCTGTTTGTTTGTCATAAAAAATATACATCGAATTTCGTGTTGATATTGAGTGAAATTAGTCAATTTAGGTGACTTTTTGTACCTACAATTTTGTTCAGTGAAAGTGCACAAATGAAATAATCATGAAGAAATTAGCGTATCATGTATTTTCTCGTTGCCGCCAAATCTCATTACATGAGCTTGAGTAATGAGGCCATCGCTTTAACCAAGAGCCTGACGTGACTTACTGACGATTTATGACTGATGACTAATTATAATTGATTAAAATTCATATAAAATTTGATGCAAATTTCTATGTGACTAATGGCAAAATACTAAGGTATAGGCCAAAACCTAAAGAAAGAAAGAAATGCGCAACGTTAAATCTTGTGAGTGCATAAAAAGTATGAAATTGAAACCATTGATTTTTATCACAAATATTAATACATTTCGTATATCTCTTACTTTTGTTTCAGTTAAAAAATGCAGAGAATCATAAATTAAAAATATTGATGCAGCACTTTTAAAGTAGCAATATATCTGGCGAGCTATTACTCAATCCAATATTCAGGATTAAAACCCCAGAGGAGCCCGAAGCCTTTAGTTATTCACTCGAATACAATGGTTAAGTAACAATATGCAGTTCAGAATTCGTTGAAAATAGAATTGCGCGGTGCTGAATTATTCAGTATAACGTATGCAACGAACCCGAGGCTTCGATTTTAACGCCCTACAAGCAGACTGGTTTACACCAGTACCCACCATGCATAGTAATAAAGTATGGAACATGTGTGCCCGATCTTTTTTTATACTGCGACATATACAGTCTCTTTATAAAACTATGTCAGATGCACATAGAGCATAAAAGTATTTTTTTGTGATAGTTCAGCGAATAAACACAAGTGTCTGACGGTAAGAGACAACCGTGACCTAAAGACACCATAGATGTTACAAGTGCATGGTTGTTCTTTGGCAGGTATGTTATGGAATTTCTGCCGGACTGGAATACGGCAGATTCATTATGACCTCAGGAATAGGTAAGGAGGTGGATCCCTACCCAGGAAAGTTGCTGCGCAACACTCTACGACCAGTGGTCTTGTTAGTACTGATCTTTATATTTAATAGGTAGAGAGGCAGATAGTCTATTCTACACAGAAGACCCGGACCAAAACGGGGAAATAAATGTCTTAATCTATATGTTAAAATATCTTAACAACGTTTCTATAATTATGAAAACTTAATTTGTTCTTGAAAATGCATTGTCAATATAATTTAAAGTACAAGTTTTTGAAGCATAACATAAACTACCCCAAAATAGGGTAAATTTTTGAAAAGTGACAATACAACCTCGGTAATTGCGCACGATAAACATACGATCAACTGTTACTTGAGTATATCGAGTACAACCTTTCTTTACTTCACGTCTCACACCCACAATGATATATTTTGCCGCGGTAAAAAGTAGCCTATGTTTACAGCAAATTTTATCAAAATCGGTGCAGTGGTTTAAGCTTGAAAGCGTAACAGACAGACAGTCAGGGTTACTTTCGGATTTATAATATTACGAGTAGTATAGATTAAAAAATATTTTGTTGAAAACACCAATTTCGTTAAGGATATTAATCTATTGAAAATCGTAGAAAAATATAACAAATTACAATTTTTTCGATGTTATTTTCGATGTATCGATTACCTACTTAAACGACATTTAGTAAAGTATCTTCACGCCCGCCGGATACGTTTACAGGGTACCCACGACTAGCCGAAGATACTAAGTCCCACAATGTGATAGGTGCCAAGAATATCGGCAACCGGTCACATGTCCAATCTCGGGCAACATTTTTTGTATCAGGAAATTGGAAATACGCAATATCTATTTTTTTTGTTGCCGACCCAGGGATCGAACGCGGGACCTCAACAAGTCAAGTCTGACGTCGGCCCGCTAGACCATAGAGGCGATACTTATTTATATAATTAGCAAAATGCTGTAGAATTTGCTACGGCTTGTAGGTTCCAGATAGTATAACATGTAAGACCCCGTGTTGGTCCGAACTCCTTTGATGATTAGACCTCCTGCCAGGCAGCTCATAAAAGGCGAGCATAGGCTTACCGTCACTAACAGCTTAACATCCTACTGGTGGTAGAGTTGCGTAGGAACTTGCCCGGATTGTCACCACTGCTTTGCCTATTCCTGCCGCCATAATGTCCGTGCTTGCCATGCCTGTTCGGAGGCTAAGGTAGCTAGTAAACTTACTTTTGCTCGAGGCCTAACATCCCAGCCTCAGGTTGGCAACGCACCATTACTACCTTTGTTGTCTCTGGGAGGCATGAATTTCTTATCTCGTTTGCTTGTTTGCCTTCCAATATCATAAAAAACTATACCATTAAACTCATAATGTTTGGATCTGAAAGCCGTACATCACGGTAATTGCCGAAGCACTAGCAACATTGTGTCATAGGCTTGTATTGCTGGTTACTTTCGAATCGTTAATTGAAATCGAAAATGTTAATTAAGTATAACGCTTTAGATATTTCGCTAATTATAGATGTTAAGTACTGGTTTGAAGTAACGTCGTTGGTATACGACATACTTTATCTATTTCAGGGCAAATCTATCGACCCAGAAAAAATGTGGTGCATGTTAAATATAGCGGTAAGCGTCATGTGATATTTTGCGGCTCCTATAAAAGGCTTGTGAGGCAGGTGACAGCTATATCTGTCGGTCGAGTCGGGTCGGTAAAGGCCATTGATTTTCCTGCTCAGTCCAGTCTATAGATGTCAATAAAATAGACTGATATAACAATAGAATTGTAACATAATCTTATACTTATATATATAAAAGAAATTGGTGTTAGTTACACTACTTATAACTCAAGAATGGCTGAACCGATTAGGCTGGAAATATGTGGGGAGGTAGCTTAGAACCGGGAGAAGGACAAAGGATACTTTTTATCCTGTTCGATTGGGAGAAAACTGGGAAAACATCATTTTAATTTACCCATACAAATTGAACGGGCGGAACGAAGTTCGCGCAGGTCGGCTAGTATGTTATATTGTTAACAAATCCCTAATAATAATATAAATACGTACGTGTATCCCTGTGTTGGTCCGGGCTCCTTTGCAAATAAACCATTTGCTTTTCTGCCAGACAGCTCGTAAAAGGCAAATATAGACTTACCATCACTAACGCCGTGACATCCTACTAGGTGCTAGAGTTTTGCAGCGACTCGCCCGGATTGGTATCACTGCCTTACCTATTCCTGCCGGCATAACGTCATGACGTGTTCCGGTGTTCCGGTTTGGTGGGTAAGGTAGCCGGTAAACTTTCTTTTGATCGAGGCCTAACATCCCGGCTTCAGGTTGGCAACGCACCATTACCGCCTTTAGTGTCTCTAGTTGGTCTTACCATTACGAAATCCGTCTGCTTATTTGCCTACTAGTATCATAAAAAAAAATTAAAACGTTAACGAGTAAGAAAGGAATTAAAATTTCGCCACTGGACTTGAATCCTCGCTAGCTCAAATGGTTAGAGCAATCGTCGGCTTAAGATGAAAGGTTACAGGTTCAAATCCTGTCTGAGGCGAAATATTTTCCCTCTTTAAAATTTATAGAAATTATATTTACGAAGTTGTACTGTGAGTTTCTTTTCCGATCACTAAGTTTTTGCTTAGAATAGGTTAGACTTTAAGAAAGGCTATTTCATCCAAATTTCATGTTGGTCAGGGTCCACTGAGTAAAATAGGTCATCTGCCTATCTGCCGGGCAGTTCTTTTTTTTATGATATTGGAAGGCAAACAAGCAGACAGATTTCCTGATGATAAGAAATTCACGCCGCCTAGAGACACCAAAGGTGGTAATGGTGCGTTGCCAACCTGGGGCCGTGATGTTAGGCCTCGAGCAAAAGTATGTTTATCGGCTACCTTACCCTCCGAACCGGAATACGTCATGACGTTATGGCGGCAGGAATGGTAAGGCAGCGGTACCAATCCGGGCGAGTCGCTGCTAAACTCTACCACCTAGTCAGAGTTCACGGTGTTAGTGACGGTGAGCCTTTGCTCGCCTTATACGAGCTGCCTGGCATGGAAGGCAGAAAGTCTATTCTGCAAAGGAGTCCGGACCAACACGGGGAGTTCGTAAGAGAGGAGTAATGGTCAAAATATACTAAAACAACTGGTGGTAAAGTGCTATACAGAAACTTGCATAGGTAGGGATCCAACATCATACCTATTCTTGCAGCCATTATAACTCTGTCATGTTCCAGCACGGAGGGTGGTATAGCTGCTAGACTTCCATCTTGGCCACAGGACAGCGATTTACATCATACATATCATCGCCTAAGTGTAAACTCCTCTACTGGGCTCTTCAGAAAAAAATGGCGTTAAAATACTAACTTATCATTCTAATATTTTAACAAAAAAAGTATCTTCATGCCCATATCCCCGAAGGGGTAGACAGAGGCAAAACCAGGTTACCCACGACTAATCGAAGACACAAAGTCCCACAATATGATAGGTGGAAAGCCAATCGCTAACCGGGCACATATATCCAATACCAGGTAACATAATTTTTATTGGAAAATGGAAAATATACATTTTTTAATTTTTTTTGGTGCCCGCCCAGGGGCTCAAACCCGGGACCTTAAGAACTTAAACCCGACGCCAGACCGCTGGAACGTAGAGACGATAAATATTTAAACAAATTTTAAAAATATTGATGCGCAACTTTCAAAGTGCTGTGATACTAGTAACGGTACGTGCTTCGCTGTACATGACCACTATATCAACACATATTACTTTATAATTTGTGATCTGACCGCATTAATGACACAACACAACAAAACAAAAAAGAAAAAACAACTGAAAAAAGTTTCAATATTACAGCACAATCCCCATCTGAAAAAGGTTTCAATTTGATTGAAAAATTCTCATAAACAAAATGATCCGCCATTTATTGAATTAATTTGTTACAAATAATGGAATAAATGAAGAACCGCTTGACCGATTTTATGCAAACTTCACATAAACCATTTACTAAATTGTCCGAACAAAACCTGAATATTTGTTTTGAATAGGTTCTTGAGTTATAAAATTACAATGAAAAGTGGCATTACACTAAAAGCTGCCATAGAAATAACTGCACATATTACACTTTGCACTATAAACTTTGTAACTCCTCTTCCTCTTTGTAACGAGGATGAAGTTGAAACATAGCTACATAACTTAAGGAGTAATATGCTTTTTAAAATTGCTCTAGCAATTGTAATTTTGCATTGCTTTGCAAACAAAGCGTTGCCAACTCCCTAACGAATCTTCAACTATGTACGTAATATGTAGTCTGTACTCTGCCTTCATTCTAATGAGCTGCATAATACTGTTAACTAGGCTGTTTTGTTTGTGTTCTGATGCAAGTCTGCATTCTAGACAATTTGAATACTTTGTCAACATTGTTAATTGACTTCATTTTTTTATTAATCGGACTTGACATTTTTCTCGTACTAGAGGGCAAAGCCTGTTTGTTTGCTTGTCCACGTCTCCTAAAAACAACAAATATGATAATCACATCTAACTTAAGGGTTTCAGGTGAAAGAGAGATTAAAAATATTTTTAACGGCAGATGGTGCAAGATGGGTGTTTGATGTTTCTATGTGTTTTTTTCTGTGCGCCATAACTTTGGATCGGATTGACCGATATCGTTGGACTGAAAGCTAACTGATCAAGATACTTCTTTTCCTCGATACTGCTTGACTACAAGACATTTAAGTTAAAATTTAGCTTGTTTGGGGGATATTTTTGGGAATTTCAATTCTAATATATGAATATTAAGGATTCTAATATTTTTTGCTTGTGTAGTCTTGCGCTCCATATGTTGTATCTGACTTCTGGCAGTCTCGTGTTCGATCCCCGTGTCAGACAACTAAAGGAAATGTGGTTTTTCCATTTTTCTAAAAAAAATGTTACTTGGGATTAGATATATGCCCGGTTGGCGATAGGCTTGTCATCTATCACACTGTGGGACTTAGTGCCTTTGGCTAGTCATTCGTATCTCTGCCTACCTTATCGGGGATATGGGCTTGAAGAAATTTTTAACCGTTCTTTTCATTTAATTTTTATAAAGCTTATTTTCGTATTATTAAACTTTGTGCAACAACAATTACAATGCTATATAGTATACTAGCGGCAAGCCCCGGCTTTGCATGGTTATGAAATATAAATATAAAGCTTCATCTTTAATCACTTTATCGATAAAAAAACCGCATCAAAATCCGTTGCGTAGTTTTAAAGATTCAAGCATACAAAGGGACATAGGGACAGAGGAAGCGACTTTGTTTTATAATATGTAGTGATACGGACTTAAACATTATAACATTTAAAGCTACACAAAAGCGCTTTTATCGCTTAATTATTTTTTTCATGTAGTGTATTTAAAACTGTATATTCGTGCTGTATTGTTTTAAGGAAAAAATTCTAGCATTTTTACTCCGTGAGGTAAGATTAAACTCAAAGCCGATATCCATAAAGCAGGTCAGCGGAGTATCCACGCTTGACTAGCGACGTAAGTATCGCTTGCTCTCTGCATGTAATTAAAAGCTGTATTGCTTCCTACATTTGGTTCGAAAGGAAATATAATACAAGAAAATAATTAAATTTCTACAGACTTATATGTAGTATGAAATTACAATTTCATTACTCCTTATCTTCGTCGGTAGGATTTCATTTTATACACAACTAGCGGCCCGGTACGTGCTTTGCTACGAGCAAACTGAAATATTAAATAAAAGAAATGACCACATGAGTAACATAACACAATAAAACAAAAAAGAAGAAAACAGCTAAATAAATTTTTCAATTTGACTGAAAAATACCCATTAGCAAAATGATCCGTCATTTATGGAATTCATTTGTTACAAAAATGTGATAAATGGAGAACCGCTCTACCGATTTTATGCTAACTTTAGATAAAAAATCTACTAAATAGTCCGAATCAGAATCAGAATCAGAATATTCTTTATTCACATGAACCATACAAGTGGTATTTGTGCGCGTCGACATTTTTTTAAACTACCACCGGATCGGAATCGCGGCCTCACACTGAGAAGATCCGGCGAAAGAAACTCAGCGGGCTTGTCTTTTTTCAATAATAATATTTACAATATAATCTAGCTTAAAAATACAAGTTACAATCTGATTCCGAACAAAGCCTTAACATTTGGTTTAGATAGGTGAGTCCGTTCTTGAGTTATTAAGTTACAACGAATTAATTCATAAATGAATTGTACTTTTTACATTTTTTTTATTATTATTTACTCAACTAGTTTCAGCCTAGTGATGCTCAAATAGCGAAAATTTATCACAGTAGTGTTATTTCGTTTATTGTCATTTACACATTTTTTTTATTATTTAGTCAACTGATTTCAGCCTGATGAAGATTAAAGAGCGAAAATGATTGCTGTAGTATTTGCTCCTTTCAATCGATAGGTAAACGATCCGGCCAAAATCTCGTGTTGACAATTTTATAGAAAAAGCAGCCAGGACAGCTATATGTGTTGTACAACATAACTGGTGGAAAACAAATGATTATATTAAAGACCGAATAATCATAGCAATTTTATAAATGCCAGATGTGGTAGATGTACTTTCCCCGTGGTGGGCCGGGCTGCTTTGCAGAATAGACCATCTGCCTTTCTGTGCCAGGCAGCTCGTAAAAGGCGAGCATAGGTTTACCGTCACTAATTCCGTGACATCCTACTAGAAGGTAGAGTTTCGCAGCGACTTGATCGGATTAGTACCACCGCCTTACCTTTTTAAATCATTTTTTTATTAATTTTTAAAAAATAATAATTATTTGTTATCATTGAAAAAATAATTACCACTTCAATAATTACCATTACAATGTTTTTTTTTTAAATGATATAGGAAGGCAAACAAACAGACGGATTTTCTGATGGTAAGAAATTCACGCCGCCTAGAGAAAGGTAATGGTGCGTTGCCAACCTGAGGTCAGGATGTTAGGCCTCGAGCAAAAGTAAGTTTACCGGCTAACTTACCCTCCGAACCGGAACACGTCATGACGTTATGGCGGCAGGAAAGGTAAGGCGGTGGTACCAATCCGGGCGAGTCGCTGCGAAACTCTACACCTAGTCAGACGTCACGGTGCTAGTGATGATAAGCCTATGCTCGCCTTTTACGAGCTACTTGGCAAGAAAGGCAGATGGACTATTCTGCAAAAAAGCCCGGACCAACACGGGGAAAACACCATGTAATATTAAATTGCAGGTTTCTTCTGCGCTCAAATTACTTCAAGTATCTCATTACGTCGAGGTTTGATCATTCTTTATGTCAACGATATCAAATGATTCTGAAATGGTCCTACATATATTTTATCAACATCAATATTTTTGTTAACATAGACATAAACTTATGCTTTATTAAGCACAACTCACTAGTCTGATCATTATAAAATTAATAAGCGACCACAATATCATGACCTGTCTTTCTAAAAAAGAATCATTAAAATCGGTTCGTTATTGGCGGAGTAATAGTGTAATAAACATTCCCCGTACTGGCAGGCAGCTCGTAAATTTCAAATATAGGCTTACCGTCACTAATACCGTGACATCTGACTAGGTGGCAGAGTTTCGCATTGGTATATCTACTGCCCTATCTATTTTTCTTCTGGTTCCGGTTCGGAGAATACGGTAAACTTACTTTTGCTCGAGGCCCAAAATCTCATCACTGTTAAGCAACGTATCATTACCACCTTTGGTGTCTAGTAAATTTCTTATCATGAGGAAATCTGTCTCCTTCTTTGCCTTCCAATATCATAAAAATTAAAAAAACAAAAAAGTACAGTCGTATACAGTACTTCTTTTTTTGGACTCTGTTTAAAAACACTCTTGTCTATTCTGACGACAATTTACAAGTTTTAGTTAGCTTTGACAATAATTAGCTGAAGTCTTACGTTCGTATCGCATAAGATAGACAAGACGACAACTTATTTAATTACACATTAATGAAAATAGATTACACAAGGTTTAGTCCCATTTCATTAAGTATTATTAAGAGAAATAGACAACGGGTTTCGAAGCAATAAGCGGTTGTTTCAAACTTCAGTAGTTAATCAAACTTAACTAAGTTTGCGAGTAAGTTTGAAAAATTGAGGTATTCTCCATAGGATAAAGTATAAATTATAATTTTTTCCCCGTGTTTGTTTGGGCTCCTTTTGCAGAATAGACCGTCTGCCTTCCTGCAAGGCAGCTCGTAAAAGGCGAGCATAGACTTACGGTCACTAGCACCGTGACATCTGATTAGTTTTGCAGCGACTCACCCGGATTGGTACCACCGCCTTTCCTATTCCTGCCGCCATAAAATCATGACCGGTTCCGGTTTGGAGGGTAAGGTAGCCGGTAAACTTACTTTTGCTCGAGGCCTAACATCCCGGCCTCAGGTTGCATTATCATCAGGCCGCACCATTACCACCTTTGGAGTCTATAGGCGGCTTGAATTTCTTGCCATCAGGAAATCCGTCTGCTTTTTGGCTTCCAATATCATAAAAAAAGATTATACATGAAGACCAATTTTAAACGAGGTTTGAGTTTAATTTCCGACAAAGCTTCTTATAAAAAAGGATCTTCACGCCCATGTAGTAGTAGACAGAGGCATAGTCAAGGCAGCCACGAGCATCTGAAGACATTAAGGCCCTCAATTTGATAGGCGGCAAGCCTAATCTAATCGGGCATATATCCAGTAACAATGTTTGTTACAGAATTAAAAACAAAAAATTACTACGAATGCTTATTTATCTCTGAAATGGGATATTACCCGTATTACTTTGTGGTTTAGATCAAATTGTGTAATTTCCCTTTAAATATACATTCTACAGAATCTGCGGAACCGCAACCGCCTGAGGGCGCGGTAAAAACTGCGCCATGAGTTCTTAGTCTAGGACCTAGACTCAAGATAGTTATTTATTGAAGATGCTTTGTTTCGCCTGCGTGGCCTAGCGGCCCAGTGTTAGACTTGAATTCATGAGGTCTCGGGTGCGATCCCTTGGTCGGGCAACAAAAAAAAATTGAAAATGTATATTTCCAATTTTTTAATAAAAATAACGTTGCCCGGGATATCATATATCCAATATGTGCCCGATTGGCGGTAGACTTGCCAATCAAATTGTGGAACTTAGCTTCTTCGGCTAGTCGTTAGTGCCCTGATTGTGCTTCTGCCTACCCTTTGGGGATATGGGTGTAAAGATACTTATTTACTTTGTTGATATATATGAAGAGGAGGAAGATCTTTTTTTTCTATACTTTTTATCGTCGGTGGTTGGTGGAATTTCATTCTAGAAACAATTTATCCACTGCACTTATACTTTCCACAATATATATTTTTTATTTTTATAGTTTAGCCAACCGGTTTCGCTATTCAAGAATCATCATAGAAATAGAAAGTATAAAAGTAAAAAAAAAAACATATTGTAGAAAGTATAAATGTAGTGAATAAACTGTTTCGAGGAGGATCTTCATACTTTACCCAAGCGAAGCCAGGCCGGGTTGCTAGTATTCCTAATACTATTTCTTGTTTAGTAATGTGCCAGAGGCTGATTCATTCAATCGTAGCGCACGTGAACTGTGAAGGGAACCGTAAAAGCCATCTCATTAGTGGATTATTCCGGCCTTAGGGCGGAATTTACGGGGCGGAACTATGTTTAATGTGTTTAGGTATTTCGATATTGCGTTGCTTTTTTATAGGACAGAAAAACAAACAAGCAGACAAGTTTCTTGATACACATGTGGTAAATCTTATATGTCTTATTTCTCTCATTTATAAAAATCAATTGCTGTTAGCTTTGCTAAAACTAGAGAACAGCTGAGTTATTTGACTAACTTTGGTTTTGAATAATTATTTGTAGAAGGCCCGGGAAAACCTTCCTTGGATAAGATAATGAAATAAAGATAAGAAAAAAGAAAAAACTACAAGGAGATTAGGAAAAACAGCATTTTAAGTTTTTGTTTTGTAGATTATAGGCTACTTTTTATTCTGCTCCCTAAAAGGGTTGTCGCTGGAGAGGGCTCAAACACAAATTGTTTATTTAGTAAAAATTCATTAACGATTTAATTTATTCTTTTCTTTTGTATATGATATACTGATTGTTTCATATATTTTTCCAAGTTATACGTTTTAAAGTTTAGAAATTACAGGCATGGCAACCCTCGCAATCAAGTGACCAAATAACTTTTAATCTGGAATGTAAAGAAGCATTTGGACGTACACGTAATCTTACAGGCATAGGCAGAGAGTAGCGAGTGCTAAATAAACGAAGTTCACCGGGTTGGCTAAAAAAAGTATCTTCAGGCCAAAACCCTAAAAAAAGGTTGGCAGAGACACAACTAGGACACCCACGACTAGACAAAGACACTAAGTCCCTAAATGTCATACCAACCGGGCACATATCCAATCCCGAGAAACATTTTGTTTATTAGAAAATTGGAAAAACCCCATTTTCTTTTTGTTGCTCGACCTGAGAATTAAACTTGGGACCTTATGAAGTCAAGTCCTGGACCGCTAGGCCACAGATGCTGGGTTAGCTAGTAAGTATAAATACGTGAATGTATATAAAAACAATGGAGAGTTTCAGTTTTAAACAAGTCAAGTTTCAACCTCTTAAAAAGATAGAAAAAGCTCATTATTCCCATGAAACGTTTTTTAATCATTCAGCAGTCAGCAAACAGGACATCGTTGAATCTTCACTATGAAACACCTTAATGTATCTTGCATTGCGACCTACTTTTGTCCTTCCACTGAAAAAGAGGGTTAAAACTTGAAAAATAAAAGAACGTTTATGGCTCAGTTAAATACGAATGATTATAAAGGATCTTTTGTATGGTATTACTTGTTTAAAGTTGAATTTAAAATGTAGGAGTACTATATCTACCATTATTTGACAGCCTCGTTGGTCGATTGGCTATTGTACATGCCTAACTACATCGACTAACTGCGAGGCTCAGGCTCGATTCCCGACGGGGGCAGGGATTTGTGTGATGAACATATTTTGTATTAATGTTGTACATTTGTAACATTTGGGTCTCGGTATTTAATAAATATAATCTGGTCTCTATTTAAGTATTTTTATGTATTAGAATCGTTGAGTAACACCCGTAACACAAGCATATAATTTGCTTTCTTTAGGGTTATATTCAATTTGTGTAAGTTGTCCAGGGATATTTATTTATTTATAGCTTCTAATGCGGGCCTTGAGCATGGAAACCGAATCCAGAAATTCCGTAACTAAAATAACCTTACACCCCCCACTCCGACCGGCACAGCGGTGATAATTTTTAGTTTAGCCATCTATGGATGAATAGCAGAACTTTTAATGACTTTTTGATCACGCTTGTCTCTTTAGTTCAGCAATTCGCCTGTAGGTGGCATTGGTTGTATCAGCGTTACTGCGCATGCGTAATCCCCCTCTTCACTCCGCAATCTGGTGACTCATGCCTGCTTATGTAATAGCTTTACCGCGGCAGTCTCTGAGTGCTACACGTCTTTTTATTTGAGTAACAAATTACAAATTAAATTTATTCTTGCAAATTGAAATGACTTGGTGTTTTATTTCTTTTTACAAACTTTTATTTTACTTAACCTGTCCCTTAACTTAGTGAGGATAAAGCAAATTTATTTTATAGCTGTCGGTTATTAAGACTCCAAAAGAACCCAACACTATCCCGACGTATTAAGGCTTGCTTGATTTATCGCGACAAGTACTTTTATGCATACGAAAAAAGTTGTCACAAAACTATATCTGTTGTCAAAAACTTAGTAACTACTTTTTTTGGTAAAACTTAATACTCCATACGTTTGGACCAGTATATAAGTTAATTTGCATTTTTTGAAATAGCACCTATGATGAAATTAAAGAGAAAAATTCATTAGTAAGGCAAGCCGGATTGTAAGGCCTATTGTGCAAGTCTACCGGCGAACCTAGACTCCGGGCCGGAACATGGCAGGATCATTGTGGCGGCAGGCATAACACAGACAGACAATATGACGATGAAACCCTAACTGGACAAGTTGCTGCACAGCACTTTACCACCAGTGACCTTGTTGGTGATGACCTATATTTTAACCAGTGCTCGCCTTTTACAAGCTGCCTGGCGGAAAGGCAGATAGTCTATTCTACTGAGTGGATCCAGACCAACACGGGAACAAATGTTAAATTTTTATAATTACTAGCTGCCTGTTCCGGCTTTGCTCGGTTGGTAATTTTTTTATCATATTAAGATGTAAGCTATCCTATCTTTCAAGAGTGATCAAACTGCATACCGTGTGCAAATTTGATTGAAATCGGTTAAGTAGTTTAGGAGTCCATCGCGGACAAAAAACATGACACGTAATTTATATATTATTAAGATTTAGACGTAAAAAAGAAAAAGAAAGTACCTTCACGCTCATATCCCCGAAGAGGTAGGCAGAGGCACAACCACCTGGGTGCCCTACCCACGACTAGCCGAAGATACTAAGTCCCATAATGTGATAGGTGGCAAGCCTATCGCCAACCGGACACGTTTCCAATCCCGACCAACATTTTTTTTATTAGAAAATTGGAAAAATCCAATTTTCTTTTTGTTGGCCGACCCGGGATTCGAACCCGAGACCTCATGCAGTCAAGTCCAACACCCAGACCGCTCGACCACAGAGGAGAGAGATTTAGACGTGTTACAATAAATCTATACATATAATAAATCTATAGAAGGGTCAATTCTGTACATTGAAAATATTGAAAAATAAATAGCAATAGTGTTACTAGATCGATACCAAACCAAAATATGTGATTAAAAATTTTTTTGTATGTCTGTCTGCATGTTCAGGCATCACGTTAAAACTAACGGTTTGATTTCGATAAACTTGGTACCTTACTAACCTGGGCATGAAATGGGATCCTTTTTATCCTGGAAAAATACGTAGAAAAAAATATCTTAATTTTTCAGTTTTAGACCGACATCCGCGCGGACGGTATCGCGGGCGGAAGCTAGTACTTAAATAATAGTAACAGCTTGAAACACAGACATAAGAACAATGCACGTTTTTGTAACTACCGTTTAAAAAATAAAACGCTCGTTAACTTCAAGCAGATGTTCGCCAATTATCAACGTATAAACAGTAACTTTTCACTTGCCACTCTCTGGTGTGGTTACTCTTGAATGTCGATTTCGAATTGCAAATTAGAATCGTATAATAAGTTATTTTAAGTAGTCTGAAACACAATACTGGCGAATTATAAACATTTACAACAACATTTAAACCCAAAAACCAAATTTAATTAAAATAACTTTAATATCAAAATAAATTACAATTATAATTAAAACTAGAGGAATGATTCCTATCGATGTTGGATACGATGTGACGGGTTCCCATGGATCCACCAGTGTCGGTAGGCGGCTGATTTCCTAGAATTACATGTCACCAGACTCCAGCGTTGCTGTTCCCATGCATACCGTGGGACCTTGGGATGATAAGATGATGTTCTCGTGTCGTTACAATGCGTAACATCGTTAATAAATTATTTTATGGGATTCATTGATTTTTTTTGAACTATTGTTTGTTTTGAAGTGAAACTAGCATAGTCCAAGTTGATATTATGTACGTTTGTTGAATTATTGTTTTTATTGAATTTTTGGCATTTAAATAACTTATGATGCAAGATAAAGCATGTGTCAGGTGAATTAGTTTTAATAGGATTTTTTATGCTCAATCATTTTCTGTTGTGTTTAGATGCGAACGTACGTCTCTCCTACCCTAGCTTGTGTTTAGGTATTATGTAGCTCTATGTTGGAAAGCAGAGGAGTTTGTGGTTGGCAAAAAAACGTAGATAACAAAAGGCTACAATAGGGCGTTGCCAGCATTGTCCTGCGCTGTTAAATCTCTTATTTTGTTAGTTTGCTTGCTACTTTACTTTTTAGAATGAAAACATGACAGAGTCTGTAGTAGAGGTAATAGTGGCAGGAGTAATTAAGGCGGCACTAGACTGAATAAGTTATTCCAAAACTCTACCACCTGGTTGTGCTAATAGTAAAAAACGAACTGACACTCGCCTCTTACGGATGGCTTGGTAAAAGTTAGTCTATATTTTCTAATGCAGCTCTAAACCTACACAACTAATATTCACTTAGGGAGTTCTCGTAGGAGCGATAAATAGCCATTCGAGGCGAGTAAAGCCGCGAGAAATAGTTACTTAACACACTTTACGTTATACTAAGCCAGCCGGTTTTACTTTTTTAACCATCGTCATCATCGTCTTTTTTTAAAACTAAAATGAAATAAATAGAGACATTTTTAATTTTAACTTTCCTGTCCATTAGTATTCTATTAACGACATACTTTGTTATTAATTATTAAAATACCAAAATCTCAGGTTGTAAAACCCTGAGGATGCTTTAAAAACTGAAACCGGTTGACTTAATTTGTTATTTATCGTGTAAAAGTGTCGAAGAAGTCTTGGTTATTTGTAAAGTACGTAAACAAACAACCCCCCGTATACCCTGAGTTGGTCCGTCCTCCTATGCAGAATAGACCATCTGCCTTCCTGTGCCAAGCAGCTCGAGGCGAGCATAGGCTTACCGTCGTACTAACACCGTGATATCTGACTAGGTACCTGCCGCCATAATTTCGGTGCTTGCCGTTGACGTGTTCCGGTTCGGAGAAAAGGGTAGCTGACAAATTTACTTTTGCTCGTTGTTTATCATCCCGGCCTAAGGTTGGCAACGCACCATTACCATCTTTGGTGTTTTTGGGTGACGTGAGTTTCTTAACATCAGAAAATCCGTCTGCTTGGTTGCCTTCCAATATCATAAAAAACAAACAAAGGATTTCCTCCTTATGCCCATGACGAAGTGTATAAATGCTAGTAAATAAAATACATTTCTCTTTTCATTACATTTATTTGAGTTATCTGTGACAAATGACATTAATTTTGCCTTATCTAAGTATTACCTTGAGCTTATAAGTTCTCTCAATTCCTAATTTAGCCATACAATTATTCTCCAAATAAATAAGTACTGGATATAATCCATTGTGTATTTACAATATTCACTTACACTTATCCCAGTTTATAAAACACGAACACCCTCAGACGAAAGGTAGAATACCTACCCGTTTTTACAAATTACTTATTATACAAGTAAAATAATTCGATATACAAATCAAAAAGACGATTATTTTAGTTAATCGAATGTATATAACTTTAAACTAAATTAGAGTTCATCTATTTTAAAATTAAGCCATCTCGACACATTAGTTTTAGTTAAGCATGCAAATTGAGTCAGTTTGAATCAAAAAAACATGAAGTAATCAACCTTGTAGAGTCCTCAGCCTATGAAAACGCGTACAATGAACAATTATTGGTGGTAATTCTGTTGCACAATAGTTTTTTTTTCTTTAATTACACAATAGTTGAAGTTATTATTATTTTTTCAACCTACTTCGCAAAAGGAAAAGGTTCTGTATTCGACTCTTTTTTATGTATGTTAATTGATTTCGCCGTCACTTCTAAACCTATTTAAAGACTGGATCTGAAGAAGGATTTTAGTGTACTTTATTTTTGTGTACTCAGATGACTTATTTAGGAAATCGAAGTCGGTTTCATGTAGTTTTACTGCGTTCAAATTAAAACGCAAATAAACGCATAAATAGGGACAAAATTAGTTTAGTGCTGTCCAAATTTCTATAGACATTTAACCTTATAAGTTCTGTGACATAATAGATATAAGGCTTTTATTGTAACGTAAGTCCCGGCTAATTTGACACGTCTCAAATGTGTCTGGTTTCTTCATCGGAAAAGTATAACTGGTATACAGTTAATACAAATTTAGACAAAGGTAGTAATTTTACAACGAACTCATTAAACTAATTTTAAGTTATCGCTGTCTTCTCTCAACGAAAGTAACATAAATAGTCAATCACGTTAAGTGCTGTCAGATTAGTTTGTTTTTTAGTTTCTAAAAAAATATATCTCGGAAAAGTATTGATCACAAACGTCACAATTTAACAAGTTCAGATCAATCTAATATTTCTAAAATGTTTCATCTTTATTGCTTTTATAGAAAAAAATGGCATACATGTAAAGTTTGTTTGCGCATTACAGAATTACCAGCAATATGCATCAAATCAGCACCAGTGATTACAATGTTTCGTTACGGACGCTGTTAGATTGATAACGTCACTATCTACTTTTGAATTTAATAAATAACTAATTTATATAAAGTAGTTCTTGTACATACGTATTGCAAAAGAATAGCCATTTTAAATTTGACGAACTCTACTCCCATTCATAAATTGTGCAATGTTTAATAAAACACTCATGTTAATTTATAGCTCTATTGCTACTACAATGCGCATTATGATGCTGAATTTAAAATAAGTGGCGAGGTTTTAATAGCTATTGCGGTTTAAATGGAGATGTGGTAAGCGCCCGGAGTTCGCTTCCTGTATCATTTTGCCATTCGTCTCGTCAATAAAAATGCTTGAAACAATAATCCGCAAAGCTTCTTCACAAAAGAAGTTTGCAATATTTTAATTGCCTAACTAAAGCTAAAGCAAAAATACGTCTTATTCTTACATAAACAAATTTTAATACCCAAATACATAATTATTAGAATTACACAAGCCTTGATAAGTCAACACCTTATTATAGTATTTTATATTTTGCACAAGTGCAGTGCTTAGTTTAGTATCGAAATATACATAATGTACTTCTAAGCTATTGCTTCTATCGTGGGCCTAGAGCGCAGAGACCAAATCCTGAAATTCCGTAACGAAAATAACCTAACACTCCGACCGGTACAGCGGTGATAATTTTTAGTTTTGTCATCTATCGATGAATAGCAGAATTTTTATTGACATGTTGATCACGCTTGTCTCTTTAGTTCAGCAACTCCCTCTCTTCGCCCCACAATCTGGTAACTCATGCCTGCTTATGCAAAAGCTTTACCGCAGCAGTCTCCGAGTGCCACACGTCTTTTTTTAATATTAATTTCTTTGAATAATGAAAACTGCTGTTAATTTAGTTAGTCTGTGATTAATATTAGCTGTTTAAAAAAGTAATGACGCAGATTTTTCCAGCTAGGTAAGGTGTGCCCGGGGACTAAGGTTCGAACGAAGCGCTCGAAGTAGTAGATATTCTACAGACCGAAATATATATGATCCCGCGATCTAAGATTTGCTCGAACTCGTGTGTCAATAGGAATAGCTTTTGCTTTGAATGCCACTTCAGATATATATTGTCATTTTTAAGAATATGATGTTGAGTGACGTTATTTTACTGAAGTAACCTTTAAAGTAATTTAGGTCTAATTTAAATATGTAAGATAAAGACGATGTATCTTACACTACAGCTGCTAAAACAGGAATTCGGTGTGCATTCAACCTATCTAATAATACATAAAACTGAGTAGACACAAAATATCTATATTTAGAGTAAAATTCGCTAATTTTACAGTGGTCTACATTTTATAAACTTATCTATACGATTTATAAAAAATGTTGACTATTCAGTCGGTTCCTTACTCACTATACAAATGACGACAAACAATTGCAAACATTCTCCTGAACTATAAACAACACATAAGCTGGTGCCATAGCAAATAATAATAGAACATCTCTCTCCTTACGCCCTTTAAATAAGTATTAGATATTTATAATATAATTATCATAAAGTTGGTCGCCCATAAGCAAACAGAAATCAAATTATTGTAAGAGTAGGACTGTAACATAGTAAAATAAAAAAATCCAAATCACACTCTATTGGTAAAGGTATAATCTGAGTATTTCTATTTTACTGCCTACGGCATAATTAGCATTTTCCGATCTACGATGCTAGAAAGTAGCAAATTCGTTCAGCGCAGTGGGTGGAAAATTACCACTTTCTACCCGTATGGCAGAAAAAAATACTTATGCAGAAATTATCTTTTTATATCAAAAACACTAAAAAAGAGCGAATAAAGACCTAACTTATAATTTGTATTCAATCACTTTGGATTTAAATCCAATTCATACCCTTTTTATTTAATTTATTTATATTACAATTATTTAATTTTTGTAACAAATTATAAATTTGTTGTTTCACTTCTAATTTTTATGTTCTTGTCTTTTCTACCAGTGGTGCAAAATTATATTAGGGCAAAGGTCACATAAAGAACACGAAATCTTTGGATAGATTTGATAAGAAATTTCATAGTGCAAATTATTGCGTAATAATTTGATCAAATTACTAATGACTTGTCAAAAAATATCAAGGTTACAAACATTAGAAGTACTAGTTGTACTTGTTAACAACAGAGAAAAATGACATATCAAGTTATGGACAAGCAACAGGTCGGTGCACATATCCTGTCCTCATTACATTGTTTTTAAAACTGTGTTGCCTGTTGTTATATTGTATCAAGAAAATAATATCAAGGTTACAATCATCAGACGTACTAGTTGTACTTATTAACAACAGAAAATACGACATATCAAGTTATGGACAAGAAGCAGGTTAGCGCACATATTCTGTCCTCATTAAATAATTTTTGAAAGTGTGTTGCTTGTTGTAATTTAATATCAAGTAAATAATATCAAGGTTAAAATAATCAGAAGTACTAGTTGTACTTATTAACACCAGAAAAAAATGATATATCAAGTTATGGACAAGCAACAGGTCAGTGCACATATCCTGTCCTCATTACATTGTTTTTGAAACTGTGTTGACTGTTGTGATATAATATCAATGTTACAAACATCAGAAGTACTAGTTGTACTTATTAACAACAGAAAAAAAAGACATATCAAGTTATGGACAAGAAGCAGGTCAGCGCACATATTCTTTCCTCATTAAAATATTTTTGAAACTGTGTTGCCTGTTGTAATATATATAATATCAAGTAAACAATATCAAGTTTACAAACATCAGACGTACTAGTTGTACTATTAACAACAGAAAAAACAACATGTTAAGTTATGGACAAGGAACAGTCAGCGCACATATCCTGTCCTCATTAAATAATTTTGAAACTGTGTTGCCTGTTGTAAACTTGTACTAGGTGTTGGTCTACCTCGATTAGTATAATTTATTCAAAACTGTAATAAAAAGAGCAAATTATTTGTTAATTAAAAATTAAATTATGTATAGAACACATTGAAAATTATTATACCACATACATAATCCATTTTTTTTCAGTATTTACGGTCTTGAAATAAGTAGAGGGTCTCAATTTGACTACATGTTTTTGTTTGTTACGCGATTACACGGCCAATTACGAAGAGATTTGGATGATATGGATCAATTATGAGGTCGTCAACATAAACGAAAATTTACACATTGTTAACTATAAATCAAAAGCCACTAGCTGCATTTTGATAAAACTTGTGCGGAAACATTTTGAAATCAAATCGCAACGCGGAAATGAAATAATAGGAGTCGGTTTTCGCAGTTTGCGCTTAACTAGTTATCATAACATTATACATAAATTACATGTCACGTTTTTCCGCGATGGACTCGTAAACTACTTAACCGATTTCAATCAAATTTGCACACCGTGTACAGTTTGATCCAACTTGAAAAATAGGATTTCAACTCAATTTATGATAAAAAAAATTACGATTAGAGCGAAGCCGGAACAGGCAACTAGTTTTAAATAAATGAGCCGGAACAGGCAACTGGTTTAAAAAAAACAATACATCAAAGACATTTTAAATCAAGCTAATTAAATAAAATGTGAGACAGAAAATGTATCATTCATGAGTGCCATTAGGCGCAGCTAATGACGTAGAGGCATCCCTAATGTAGCAAACGAGCTGTGAGGAGGGTCTTTCGCTATCATTATTAGGTTATAAATATAAATGCAGTTCGTTAATTAAAAGCTAATGACATGCTACTTGAAATAACGATGAAACAAATCTATATACATAAAAGAAAGTCGTGTTAGTTAAATAATTTATAACTCAAGAAAGTCTGAACCGGTTTGGCTGAATATTTATAGGGAGGTAGCTTAGAATCAGGAAACTGACATAGGATACTTTCCATTCTGTTTAACTAGGAGGAAACTAGGGAAAACAATATTTTAATTTTCCCTGTATAAACTGAAGGGGTGGAACGAAGTTCGCCGGAGCAGCTAGTGAATATATAAAAGAAAGTCTTGTTAGTTACACTATTTATGACTTAAGAAATGCTTAACCGATTTGGCTAAACATTGATTGACGGACAGAGGATACTTTTTATCCTATCCGATTGCGATGAAACTAGGAAAACATTTTAATGTTTACTGTACAAACTGAACAGTTGGAACGAAGTTCGCCGAAGCGGCTAGTGAATATAATATATAAAATAAAGTCTGTTTAGTTACACTATTTATGACTCAAGAAATGCTAAACCGATTTGGCTAAACATTGATGGGGAGGAAGAACCAACCTAGAACACAGTAAAAATATAATTTATTACATTTTCTCATTCAAATACCCAGCACAAATTTAGTAAAGTCTTGGTACTTTTAAGAAATAACAACTTTTGAAACATTTCAATTCACTAAGTTTTCGAATTTGCTATACAATACAACTAAAAGATTTTCCCAAATCAGTTTAGAAGTGCCTAATGTAAAGTTGCTCAAAGAACCCTTTAGAATTGATTTGTAATTAACATACAATAATTGAAAGCGTTTCAATTTGGGATAGAAATTGAATTAGTAAAGAACAAAAATAACGAATATATAAAAATTATTGATTAAAAATTTAAAAAAATATAAATAATAGGAAGTGTATGAATTTGACTTAAATTGTGTGCTTGTAGATTTACCTTATGAACTATCTTGATTTTTTTGTCTAGCAGAATCTTGTTTAGGATATTATTCTATGTCTCTTCACGCATTTTCAAAAATATATCAAGGAGGCTGTGAAACTATGTATTTACTCAAATGTGCCTAACTTTGTATGTTGGCTGAATATATGACCAATAAAAAAAGCGGTTGTCTGTAAAGTCGGTCTACTGACGATAGTTGAACGTGACGACGTCATAAGATTGTGCCTTTTCGACGCTCGTTCTGCGCTCTCGCTTGCACTTCAAGCCTTAAATGGAACGCCTCAGAGCGAGGTAACGCCAAATGAGTCATGTTTTTTGGTGCGTGCAACCAGCTTCATCGAATTACAAGACGTTGTCACGTCAAATACAAGTAATTCTATAAATTAATAATTGAAATGAATTGAAAAAATACTGCACTTGTCGTAAAACTTTAATGGATAACACTAAAAAAAAGGGTTATTACTAGCCCTGCCAAAATCTACACATGATGTAGCTAAAACATTCTATATCAAGTCATCTCTTAAACAAAAATATCCCCATCAAAATCAGTTCATCTGTGCTAAAGTTATGTTACATACAGACAAATAAACACATACACACATACGTAAAACTTATAACACCAGTCTGTTTTAGTCGGAGGAAAAATTAAGAAAACAGTTTCACGAGATCAAAATACGAATACAATAAGATTAGAAGATATCTCAAACTGCCACAAGTGAAAGTGATGGTAATTCCACTGTTCACAAACTAAACTTATTTTAGATGCATGCTATCTTTCTCAAATGAAACAAAAACAAAAGAGATGGAACGTTTTAGACACGTCAGATCAGTCCGAACATGTCAAATCGCGATGTTTTTAATCGACGTTTTTCGAGTAATAGTTTAAACGTCTGTGGAAATGACGTGTACGGTCTAATTTGACAGCACTAAAAGTGTTCTGTCTCTTTCTGTTTCTTTTGTTGAAAGAAGACAGCGATAACTTAAAATTAGTTTAGTGAGTGCGCAACATAATTACCACCAGTGTCCCAGCTCTTAAATTTATAATAGCGAAAGTGCAACATAAATATTTACAATTAATATTAATGTTGTGTTTTTAATTTAAAAAGATAAAAAAAAGATTTTATAAATAATTTAAACGCTTTTGCACGTGAATACAATTTATAAATGTATATGGTTCTGAAGCTATTTTTTTAAGTATTTAAAGTAACAAAACTTTTATCAATATTTATTTTTAATTGATTATTAACAGTTGAACACTCATGAAAAATATATTTAGTGTTGTGTTATATAAGTAAAGATAAAACACTTTTAATTTATAACTCATCTAACGTGTAAAATGCCACCGAGTGTTCTTGAAATACGCATTAGTTATAATTTTTTAAAATTAAAATCAAACATTACTTTACATTGAAAAAACATGACAGATTAATTTCAAACAATAAATTATTAATTTATAATTTACAAATTTGGTACTCCCCACTACTTTCATCGAAAAAAATATATTTTGTTATAAAACATATAAGGTAGTTTTTTGTGTCGCATAAATATGTATGAAAGGACAAATTAACTGTCACATAATAGGTAGGTACATAAATATGTAGGTACATAAAATTTATGTCATCGATACTACGATACAAATATTATAAAGCTGAAAAGTATGTTTGTTTGTTTACTTGGAGGCGCTAATCTCAGCAACTACTGGTTTGATTTGAAAAATTCTTCCGGTGTTAGACAGCCCATTTATCGAAGAAGGATTATATTATCACGCTTAAACCAATAGGAACGTATCACCCATGAAAAATGTTTTAGAATAAAGGGATTTTTTTCTGGTAGTTTGCCGGTCGGCTAGTACTAATATAATAATTTCATTAAAACATAATTTACAAGGGTGGTGTCAAGAGTCTCCAAAACCGGCGTGTTTGTATGAAAAGGGTAATGAATGTGAAGGAAGCAAGACAGGTTTGTCAGGATCGTGAGGTCTGGCACTCGATACTCTGTGCCTACCCCGTAAGGGACTTGGCGTGAAGATATGTATGTATAATTTACAAAAGCTTATCATATGAACTGAATATAATTGTATCAAAGATGACTCGAATGAAGTAATTAGTGTATTTTAACAACGGATATATTTTGTGGAAACCACTATGTTTTAACGAAATTTATTTTGCGTAAATTAAAATCAGAGGCGGTAAACATTTTGAAATTTAAATGAACAAAAACGTCATTTTAATAAATTGCTGATTGCAACTTTACTAATAAAAGTTACAATGACGTAATAATTCTACTAATGTTATAATTGCGAAAGTTTGTATGTTTGTTTTTTATTACTTCTTCACGCAAAAACTGATGAAGCGATTTTCATGAAATTTTGCACACACATAGTGGGTAGCTTGGATTAACAAATAGGATAGTTTTCATCCTCAAAAAATGTTCCTGCGGTACCATTAACCACACAGGCAATGTCGCGGGCAACAGTTAGTACTAAATATGTTGTCGAATTTTATCTTTTTTTGTTTTAACTCGGATTTTAAAACAACAAAATCTAAAAAAAACCTTGGTTATTTAAAACTTTAACATGTTGTTTTCAAAGTACTTTATTTATTAAATTACATACATTGGTAAACTAACGAAAAAGTTCTAAAGCAAAAAACTTTTAACTTTTTAATGGACGTTGCGTGGCCGTGCAGCTAACCTCATGAATACTACTTGTGGTTTAAATGTTTTGAAAGTTTCCAACTTAAAGATATCTTTGAGCTATAGTTTCCAAAAAAAGGGAAATGCTTTTCAAAACTTCCATCGATTCTATAAACACTATAATTCGTGGTTGGTTAAAATTTCAGTAAATTGCTTAGCTTAGCTTTACGTAGCTTAGTACGTAGCACAAGTGCTACAACACGTAGCTACGTAGGCAGCTACGCGAGTGTGTATAAATACTTAGCCATGGGACTTGTAGACGGTAGCGGAACTCTCGTGTTGATGACGTAAACACTTGCACCTTCAGAACGATATGGAGTTAATTTAGTAAACTTAAAAATCACTTTTTTAACTTTTAGAGTTACAGCCAAAAGTTAAAAAGTCATTTTTAAGTTCTTGACTTTTAAAACTTTTTTTCTAGTTAAGACCATAACATTGAAAGTGTTACAACTATGGCTTATTTCACGAGTGGTTCAGCATGCTTCAAGAAATTTACACTCCAAAATACGAAATGTCTAAAATTTTATTTTTGTCACTTAAATGTTTTTTTTTAATTTTCAGCATTAATTTTCTTAAGAAAGTTCGTAATTAGAAACACTGTTAGAAACCTTTAATAATGTAAAAATTTATTATAATTTTTTTAAAATCTATGGTAAAAAAATTGACTTAAATAAAAGAAATGCAAGTTGCAAATTTGGGGTACAAATAAGTATAACCTATTTTATATTATCTAAAACATTTCTACAAAAGCCGTGTACAATTTCTATGCATTTCTCTAATTCTAACTAGATTTTAATGACATCAAGGTAACTAAAGCCTGAATTGTACTAGAATAGTCTACTGAAAGAGTCATTTGAGCAAGTACATGCAGTTTTAAACGAGATAATCAGATTACAGTTTTTGTCCAGTAAAACTATTCTTAAGTAAACCCGGCTTAATATACACATATACTAAGCAGCTATTGTTTTAGTACATCTTATTTTTTTATAGAAATACACATATCCTTAAAATAAAAAAACCTTGATGGTTTATGGACATAATCAACAGAAAAAGAACTAATATTTTTTTTTACAAAGCAAATAAAACTCGCACAATCTCATTGTGTATTTTTTAAATTTAGGTTATACATGCTAGGTTTCATTTTATTACATATGTGGAAACTTTCCTTTTCAGTTTATTCAGATTACACATTATTTTTATCGTTGCATATTCTACGGGTTAACATATTTCGTCAATTTCAGAAGATGTGACCAAATCGTTTCTATAAATTTTCCAAAAAATTTATCAAAACTCTAAATTCCTCAAGTTACCATATCGTTGTCTTATGTTGAAATATCCTATTTCAATGAATTTAAATCTTTTAATTGACGCTCGTAATAGGATGTACCTTGGTCCAAACGCACCCCTTCAAGTTTTTGACAGCGTCCTTCAATATTTAAAAACAAATAACAACAGGAACGTTTCCAAAAATATAAAAACAATCGTTGGTATGTTGTGACCAGTGAACGGATAAGTCTAGAAGCATTACACAAATTTATTGTACTTTTCGTAACCCCAAAATACATTTTAAATTTTAAATTCTTTGGTACGGGTTGCTTATGTACACATGCGTGTACCTACTGCAAGATAAAGATAGGCATATTGACTTATGTCTGGTAGGCGCTACATCAGACGTTACTTTCAGTGGGGTATTTTTTAGAATGCTGTTTCTATCCTCTTTCCGTTCACTGGCTGTGACCTTCCGATTTAAAAAATCTATTGGTAATTACGTCCCATTCAAAGTCTATAGACTGTAAAGGCACGGTCATGATGTGTATTGCACTTATAACATGGGAATTTCCATACAAACACAGAGAGGAAATTACCTAAAGGGTTCAAAATACGCTCTAAACTACAAGACAAATCGAGAAAAGCGTTTCAAGGCACATACTTTTAGAAGTAACAGTGACAAGTAGAAATGAGAGCGACCGATAACGAGAGAGATTTAATATAAATCCGATAATGCACCATATGACATCACTTACACTTAAGGGTCGAGTACACTCGCCCTAATCCGTTGTCTCAGCCACAGGGCCAACAACTATTGTCTTTAAAAAATTACATTCGATACACAAAGCAGTCACTCAGTTTCGCACACACCGTTGGCGATTCCGATACCGTTGTTTTTTTCATAGTATGGACGTCAGAATCGTCGATTGAGTGGTAGACAGAGTTGTCTGGCAGCAAGGAGGAGCGGCCGGCGCGGTGGAGGCGGAGGAGGCAGCACAGGGGACAGGCTGCCCCCCGAGCCCACCGGGCTGACCGCGGGCGGGCGCTACA